>SJYV01054470.1:0-10684 GCA_006410875.1 Neotragus pygmaeus
CACACACACGCACATGCACACACACACACACACACACACACACACACCACACAGCTCCCCCCTACCTGGAGACCCCCAGGTCCCTCTCTTCTTCCCGGCCCCCTCTTAGATTCAGCGTTCCTTTGTGTGTCCGTCTGTCTATTTTGTAGATCTTGTGAAGCAGGTCAGCCCCAAAGCACCTACTTGCTCAGGGTATGGAGACTGCTCTTTTGTGGAACTTACCTTAACAAGGAATATATGCCTTGGTAACGTGTTGGGTGTCACCTTAGGTGGGAAGGCATGGACTTACACCCCACGCTGCTCATAAATGGCAGAGCCTCGGTCCCTACCCCACAGATGGCCCTGAGGGTGGAACAGCTCTCTGGACACAAGGTAGGCACTTCATATATTCAAGTGTGAAATTCGAATCACAGGGACCTCCTCCAGGTTTCAACCTTGCCTTTGATTCTTCACCTTCCCCTCAATCGTGGCTCCCTGTCCACCCAGTGGATTATCCTGCATGGCCACAATAACCCTTGCTCTGAGAAAATGCTAGGATAAATGTGTACGTGAACCCTGCTTAATAGTCCCCACTGGGGGACTCCCCTGGAGGTCCAACGGCTAAGACTCTGAGCTCCCAATGCAGGGAGCCTAAGTTCAATCCCTGGTCAGGGAACTAGATCCCACATGCTGCAACTAAGACCTAGTATAGCCAAATAAAAAACCGTATGGCCCCCTCTTAGCGATACCAGTGTGGCTTTTGGTTCTTTTAATTTGTTTAGGCCACGTGGCATGTAGGGTCTTAGTTTCCCAACCAGGGATCAAACCTGCAGCCCCTACGTTGGAAGGGCAGAATCTTAACCACTGGACCATCAGGGAAGTCCCGTGGTATCAGTTTTGACCAGGGGCAGTCCAAAGAAAAGTGTAAGTAAAAGTCGCTCAGTTGTGTCTGATTCTTTGCAACCCCATGGACTCTGCAGTCCATGGAATTCTCCAGGCCAGAATACTGGAGTGGGTAGCTTTCCTTTCTCCAGGGGATCTTCCCAACCCAGGGATCGAACCCAGGTCTCCTACATTGCAGGCAGATTCTTTATCAGTTGAGCCACAAGGGAAGCCCAAAGGAAGGAAGCTCTAATTGTAGAATTTGGGNCTTTCTCCAGGGGATCTTCCCAACCCAGGGATCGAACCCAGGTCTCCTACATTGCAGGCAGATTCTTTATCAGTTGAGCCACAAGGGAAGCCCAAAGGAAGGAAGCTCTAATTGTAGAATTTGGGACACTGACAGAGTTGTTTTGCAAGGTCAGAAGGGAGAGTTATTGGGGGACCTTTTTGGCTCCCCTGAAATCAAATTAAGTATTCAGTGGCCCCTTGCTTAATCAACAGTAGGGATGGCTGCATGTGGAGACAGGCCTGTCATTATTCCTGGCTCTATTATGAACAGCTGAAAGAATATGATGCAAAAATCCCCTTAAATAGAACCTCCCGCTGAAAAAACAACCAACTTACTACGTGCTCATATTTATTTAAATCTCTGAACAGAGCTGTTCTCTGCTGAGTTATAAAGAGGAGTGAGTTTTCCGAGGGTGTGATTTATGAGTCTCTCACAGATGGGTTTTAAATGGGGGGACTGACAGTTCCACTCCAGCTATGGCAGGGCTGGGGTCCTTCAGGCCCAGAGGAGCTGAAATGAGCTGGTGGAGGCAAGGGAGGGGTGGTGTGTGGGCGGGTCCCATCGCCAAGGGCCAGGGGCGGGCAGCCAGCCCTGACTCTTGGGCTGGTGAGCTCTTCTCCCCGGCGATGCTGGATTATTACGTTTTGTTTCTCTCAAGGAAGAAATAACACATGTTGACATGAAGATTGAAAGTGGGGTCTCTCCTGTGCCCCAGATGGNTCCCATCGCCAAGGGCCAGGGGCGGGCAGCCAGCCCTGACTCTTGGGCTGGTGAGCTCTTCTCCCCGGCGATGCTGGATTATTACGTTTTGTTTCTCTCAAGGAAGAAATAACACATGTTGACATGAAGATTGAAAGTGGGGTCTCTCCTGTGCCCCAGATGGCCCCAGAAAGGGAAACATTCACACTTCTTTCCTGCTTACGCTTCTTCTCCCTAGAACTGTTTGGTGATAAGGTTATCATTTCATTGAATTTTTAAAATTTCTTTCTCTTTATTGTGTATTCCAACCAGAAGCAGGAGGATGCTGATCTCCTTTAGAATGGACTGGTTGGATCTCCCTGCAGTTCAAGGGACTCTCAAGAGTCTTCTCCAACACCACAGTTCCACAGCATCAATTCTTCGGCACTCAGCTTTCTTTACAGTCCAACTCTCACATCCATACATGACTACTAGAAAAACCATAGCCTTGACTAGACGGACTTTTGCTGGCAAAGTAATGTCTCTGCTTTTTAATATGCTGTCTAGGTTAGTCACAAGTTTCCTTCCAAGGAGTAAGCATCTTTTAATTTCATGGCTGCAGTCACCATCTGCAGTGATCATCCAGGTGGGCCCTGAATGCCATCACGAGGGTCCTAAAGGGACAGAGGCAGAGGGGGCAGGCAGATGCACAGAGGGAGCGACGATGGGAAGATGGGGGCAGAGGTGGAGGGTTGCGTCCACAAGCCAAGAAGGCCGAGGAGGGCCAGTCTGCCCCAGAGGCTCGAAGAGGAGAGGAGAGCTTCTCCCCCGGGACCCTGGGAGGGAGCACAGCCCTGCCAGGGCCTTGACCTCTGACCTCTGTCCTCCAGAGCTATGAGTGAATAAATTTTGGTTGTTTGACGCCATTCAGTGTGTGGTCCTTTGTTATAATTTGTCACATCCTAGGAAATGGGTATAGATGAGTATGCCTCAAACACCCAGTTCCAGGAAATAGATGTGATCAGGATATAAACAAACACCTACCCAGTTTGTTCCAAGCTGTTTTCATTGTTGTTTAGTCTCTAAGTCGTGTCCCATTCTTGGTGACCCCATGGACTGTAGCCCGCCAGGCTCCTCTGTCCATGGGAATTTTCTAGGCAAGAGAACTGGAGTGGGTTGCCATTTCCTCCTCTGGGGCTCTTCCCCAACCAGGGATCAAACCCAGGTCAAACTGGGTAGGTGTAGTTTATATCCCAGGGTACAGCTCCTCACTGCTGTGCTGAGGGGTGCCGATTTGCTGGGGCAAGGCTTGCCCAGGTGCCCCAGAAAACAGAGCCTGCAGCAAAACTTGTGTGCGAATACTTTTCTGGGGGGTGGGGATGGTAGCACAATCCGAGGGAAGCCAGAGTGAGAGAGAAGGGGAGTGAGGCCAAAAGGGAGAGGAGAAAATACAGGTGGGTCATTACGCAGCTGGCCACAGCTTGAGGCTGTGTTTAACCACTGCTCCTTGGAACAAGGGCTTCCCTGGTGGCTCAGATGGTAAAGAATCCGCCTGCCAATGCAGGAGACCCAGGTTCGATCCCTGGCTGGGGAAGATCCCCTGGGAGGGAATGGCAACCCACTCCAGGTCTCTTGCCTGGGGAATCCCCATGGACAGAGGAGCCTGGTGGGCTACGGTCCATGGGGTGGCAAAGGATTGGACAGGACTTAGCAACTAAACAACAATGAAACAACTTGGAACAAACAGGGCAGGTGGGGGTGGGGCAGTGGGAGGGGCCAGGAAGGGCAAGGCATTTATCTTCTGGTTCCTTGCACTGCCTCTGCATGCTTCTAGACTGCAGTTCTCAGCAATCGCTAGCAACTTCATGGGATGGGTCAGGCCAGACCCGGTGCCACAGCTGCTGCAGCTCCTCCCTGGGGAGGCACAATGGAGGCTGTGCTAGGGTCTCAACCCTGGTGGGGGGGTGGCGGCGCTGCTAAGAGGACTTGATGGTGGTCGGAGTGGTACGAAACCCAGACAGGGCCGTTCCAGCTGGGACTGCGGTCCCAAGGCTGGCAGGGCTGGGCAGATCAGGGGGCCACATAAACTGAGTCAGGCCTCACAGAGGTTCTGGGCTGGTGGCCAGCGTCAGAGTCCTCTTGCTTTATGGATTTCCAGAAATGGGGGGGCGGGCTAAATATCCTGAATATTCATTGGAAGGACTGATGTTGAAGCTGAAACTCCAATACTTTGGCCACCTGATGGCGAAGAACTGACTCATTTGAAAAGACCTTGATGCTGGGAAAGATTGAAGGTAAGAGGAGAAGGGGACCACAGAGGATGAGAGATGGCATCACCGACTCAATGGACGTGAGCTTGAGTAAACTCTGGGAGTTGACAATGGACAGGGAGGCCTGGCCTCCTGCAGTCCATGGGGTCGCAGAGTCAGACATGACTGAGGGACTGAACTGAAAGGCTTATGTGCACCCTGCCCAGGTCCCTGCTGCTACAACTCGGGTGCCAGGGATGCTACTTAGATGGTTACCATCAGTGTCCCACTCACGTCATTCTTGCTTCGGCTCCTCGGCTTGTCACCCCTGAGTGCTCATCCTTTTCTGTTTTCCTCTTGGCCCTTTGTCTGCATGGATGGTCTCCCCAGTCCTGTTTCATTGCGTATCCAACCCTGCTCTCCGGCGGGTTCACGATTTCTCTCTTGTTTCTGCATTTGATTAGACATCATAAAGAGAAATTCCCTTTGGGTTTACAGTGCACAAATAGAGAGTTGGGAAGGAGAAAAAGATTCTTTAACAGACAAAACAGGCACTGGGGGATGCTGCTCTCTTTGGACGTGACCAGCGGAAGAAAAGACTCATTAGAGAGAAGAGACCTTGGGCTGTTGTCAAATCGAATTGTGCTGGAAGAGGAATGGATCGAGGTCATGTGTGTGCGGAACCCACATGTGTAGTCAAGCAGTGGGGCCCCTTCTGGCGTCTTGTATTTGGTCCACAACCCAGACGGGGGAGAATGGCTTCTTTGTGTAGACAAAACACCGAAGCCTGTAGCCTGTGGGGGTGGGAAGAGGGAAGGTGGCCATGCACCAGCCCTGGATGGAGCCCTGGACGTCCCCTCTTGCAGCCCAACGGGGAATGGGTGAGGGGTGAGTATTTCTGTGTCTGTTGGAGGGGGGTTGTCAGTGCTAGGCACCGGGTCCCTGAGGGGAGGGAGCTGTGTAGATATAGGTCACGGGATTGGGAACCAGACTGGATGGAATAGGGGTGTAATCCTTGCTAGGGCATCACTAACACCGGGAAAAGGAGCAACCAGAGGGAGCAGAAGCCCCCGGGATCATCTAAGGCTTAAGTGTGGAACTGTCCTGAGAGCCAGCCCTGACTTATCTGAAGAGATTCTTCAAAGTGACTGTATTTTTAAAATTCATTTACTTCTGACTGCACTGGATCTGCACTGCAGGGAGTGGGCTTTCTCTAGTTGCGGCAAGCAGGGCCTGCTCTAGCTGTGCCGTGCCGGCTTCTCATCGTGGTGGCTTCTCTTGTTGCAGAGCCCAGGCTCTAGGGCACGCGATCTCAGTAGCTGCGGTGCACAGGCTTAGATGCTCCACAGCACGTGAGATCTTCCTGGACCAGAAATCGAACCCATGTCCCCTGCCTTGGCAGCAGGATTCTTAACAACTGAATCACCCAGAAAATCTGTGACTGTGTTTTAAATGGTGACTACCTCAGTGGTGTCCGACCCTTTGCAACCCCATGGACTAGCCCACCAGGCTCCTCTGTCCATGGGATTCTCCAGACAAGAATACTAGAGTGGGTAGCCATTCAGTTCTCCAGGGGATCTTCCCAACCCAGGGATTGAACCTGCTCCTGCATTGCAGGCAGATTCTTTACCATCTGAGTCACCATGGAAGCCCCAGTAATCATTTGGAGCACCCATTTAATTCAGACTTTAATAATACCAAAATGTGACTTTATCGTCTAGTGATCAAGCCATCAAGATGCCTCCCTTCCCAACTCCCTGGCCTAGCAGCTCTGGCTTGGAGCAGGGCAGCTGGCTCATTTCATAATAGAAGGAGCACTAGTAGCTGATACATTGACTACTGGGGGCCTGAGACCCCCTAGAGGCCCTGAGATTTCACGAATGATGTTTTTCACAAGCACATTAGTACCTCTGCTTTTCCAGTGTTGCAGATGTGATGGACTTAAGTACACGTTTATTTCAAGATCCTCTGGGACTTTAGAATTTATTTTTTGTCATGGTAAATTCTCTTCCCAGGTGGCACAGTAGTAAAGAATCCTCTTGTCAATGCAGGAGACGCAGGTTCGATCCTTGGGTTGGGAAGATCCTCTGGAGTGGGAAATGGCAACCCATTCCAGTACTTTTGCCTGGAAAATTCCATGAGTGGAGAAGACTTGGAGACTATAGTCCAGGGGGTCACAAAGAGTCACACACACACACCCAAATTCTCTTCGGGCACTATCCGCATGACTTGTATAGTATGAGAGTGTGACAGATGTTGTCAGGGCCTCGTCTTTGTCTGACTTCCTTCCACCTGAGGGCTCACCCGCCCCACCAGCCTTCAGGCCAGAAGTGCCAGGACATCGCACCTGTCCCTGGTTGCCCTTAAGTTCTGACTCCATGGAGTAGGTGTATAAGTACCCCAGCTCCCTCCCCACTTAGGTGGGATAATTCTGTGTGTGTTCTGCAAGTTTCCCCAGGTTTCCTTGAGGAGTTAAGCCCAATGACCAACCATGAGAGCTGGTTCCACAGTTCACCTTGTATCATTCCTGTCACTCCTTTACTTGCTACCGATGCTGAAATGATTCTAAGAGCCAATTATAGAGTGTCGGGGAGGTAGTTTCCTCACCACCAAGCAATCCTCTGCTACCCCAGCTGGGTGTCCTACAACCTACTATCTGCCTGTGCTGTCTGCTCAGTCGTATCCAACTCTTTGCGACCCCATGGACTGCAGCCCAGCAGGCTCCTCTGTCCATGGGAGTCTCCAGGCAAGAGTACTGGAGTGGGGTGCCATTTCCTTCTCCAACTATCTGCCTAGATAATATCAGATTCCACGGGCTAAGGGTTCAGTCCCACGAGACTGCTCCTCTGCTACATCAGAGGCCAGTTGTAAGTGGTGGGACCCCAGGTTACCTACAACTGCTGTCTGATTTGGTTACAGATCAGAGGTACCCGTGACACCCCCTGTCTGTCCGATTAATCTTCTAGAGAGGCTCACAGAACTCAGGGAAACACTAACTTACATTTGCCAGTGTGTTAAAGGACATGATGAAGGATACAGATGAACAGCCAGATGAAGAGATACTCAGGCTTGAGGCAAGTGGGAAGGGGCAGAGTTTTCACATCACATGTTCATCAACCCAGAAGCTCTCGAAACCCTGTACTTTGGGGATTTGGGGGTTTTTATGGAGGCTTCATCATATGGGTATGATCCATCTTTAACTCCATTTATAGCCCTTCTCCCTTCTCAAGAGACTCGGAGGGCAGGGCTGAAAATCCCCAGCTTCTAACCACGATTTGTTCTTTCTGTAACCATCCCTCATCTAGAAGCCCACCCACTTAGAACAAAAGACACTCCCATCACCCAGGAAATTACAGCGGTTTCAGGAGCTCTGGGCCAGGAATGGAGGGGAGAGACCAATATACATATTTTCTATTATCTCACAACTGTTCTTTTACCTCTGAAATAATAAACCACATGCTTCCAGTCTCAGTCTCAGGATCTGCCTCCAGAAGAACACAAACCAGACAGGAGATGTCTGAGCAATCTCCCCTCCATTTTTTATTGAGGTTTAAATTACATAAAGTACACCAATGTTAAGCAAACATCTTGACAATGATCTCTATTTGTATATCTCTCTGTAAACACCACTGAGATTAAGCTATAGAGTATATCTAACTCCCCAGCAGGCTCACTCACCTCAAACCATCCTGAAAAGTAACTACTCTTCTCATGTAGACCCGCTTTGCCTGTTCTTGAATTTCACATAGATGGAGTCTCACACTGTGTACTCTTTAGGGTATGACTTCTTTTGTTCAACATTATACTTGTGAGATGTTTTTGCCTTTAGAAAGAGTTTGCTAGTTTTTGTTGTTCAGTTGTTAAGTTGGGTCTGACTCTTTATGACCTCGTGGACTGCAGCACACCAGGCTTCCCTGTCCTTCACTATCTTCTGGAGTTTGTTCAAATTCATGTCCAATGAGTCAGTAATGATATCTAACCATCTCATCCCCAGCTGCCCTTTTCTCCTTTTGCCTTCAATTTTCCCCAGTATTCTGTTGTATACATATCAGATCATTTAAAAATTCATTTCAACTCTTAGTGGACATTTGGGTTGTTTGCTACCTTGGGCTATTGTGAATACAGCTGCGATGAACCTTTTTGTACATGTTTTGTGCCCCCAAGTACTTGCATCTTTGAGCATATGTCCAAGAGCGGATCTGCTGGGACAGAGAGCTGGTGGGTTTAGTTTAGTAAATACTGCCACATGTTTTCCAACATGGTTGTAACATTTTACATCTCCCACTGGCTCAGATGGTAAAGCGTCTGCCGGCAATGCAGGAGACTTGGGTTCGATCCCTGGGTCAGGAAGATCCCCTGGAGAAGGAAATGGCAACCGACTCCAGTACTCTTGCCTGGAAAATTCCATGGACAGAGGAGCCTTGTAGGCTACAGTCGATGGGGTCTCAAAGAGTCGGACATGACTGAGCGAATTCACTCGCACTCACTCACTCACTAGGAATGTGAGAGTTCTAGTTGCTCCAATCTTTGGCAACACTTGATACTGTCAGTCCTTTAAATTTTAGCCAATCTGGTAATTCTGTGTAAAAAAATTTGTCCATGGACTTCCCTGGTGGCTCAGTGGTAAAGAGTCTGCCTGCAAATGCAGGAGACATGGGTTCCATCCACGGTCCAAGAAGATCCTACACGCCACAGGGCAACTAAGCTCATCTGCCACAACTATTGAGCCTGTGATGTAGAGCCTGGGAACCACAGCTACTGACGCCCAAGTGCCCTAAAGCCTGTGCTCTGCAACAAGAGAAGCCACCACAATGAGAAGCCTGTGCTTAGTTGCCTTGAACTACGTGGTCTCTTCCTAGATCAGGGATTGAACCTATGTTCCCTGACTTGGCAGGTGTATTCTTAACAACTAGAACACTAGGGGAGCCCCACAGTGGGGCTTTGAAGGCATATCGCCTGGGCTGGGTCTCAACACAACTAACTCTCCAATGACACGCACATCAGCTCAGAAGACAGGGAGAGGTCATTTTCCGCTGGTTCCTCCACTTTTCTCACCCTTCTCACGTTCTTTTCTCCTGCAAGCCCCTGCACAGAACTCGTCTGCTGTCAGAGGCTAGAAAGTTCTCTTGCATGCTAACACGTGGGGATCCAGGTGAGAGAACAGTCAGCTCAGCAGGGTTTTGGGGTTTTTTTTGGCTGCACCCCGTGACATGTGGGATCTTAGTTCCTGACCAGGGATGGAACACTGCACCCTCTTCAGCGGAAGCTCAGAATGTTAATACCTGGATTTCCAGGAAAGTCCCAGCTCACCAGTTTTGAAAGGGGAAAACTATGAATGCCACCCTGCCAATTCAGGAAGGCCATTCCCTCCAAGGCTGCCCCACACCTTGTAGTGCCCTTAAATGGGGTGAGTGTGCTAGCCCTCCACTGAGTCTTGTGCTCTGAGTCTCAGGCTCAACCCGTCACTGAGGAAACTTCTAGTATCCTAAAGGGGTGGGCAGAGAGCAGGTTCCAAGACAAGGTGGGTAGCAGGCCATTCGAGTGCAGAACCACAAACATGCACTGGAGAAGCGGGCCTGTGGGCCCCACCGCTTCGGCACAGTCTTTCAACCAGTCCTCCGGTTTCCAACATGGCACGGCACCCTCGCCTTCAGAAGTGACAGCCTGCCCCAAGGCCTGAGCCTTTCCACAGCTCTGCAGGAATCATTTTGTCTCTTACGATGACCCTCCCACCACCTCCCTCCAGCAGGTAGGGGCCATCTTTCTCCCTCCTGCTAAGTCAGGTACCATTTGTCCAGTCAGTATTCACCTCATGAATTCTCTTCTGATGCTTCTTCTCCTGACCTTTTTGTCCTTGGGAGACACGGAATGGTTCTCTTGCCTTTTCTGCCACTTTGGAGGGATGTAGGAGGGTGTAGATGACCCAAATAATCACGATGATGTGATCACTCACCTAGAGCCAGACATCCTGGAATGTGAAGTCAAGTGGGCCTTAGAAAGCATCACTACGAACAAAGCTAGTGGAGGTGATGGAATTCCAGTGGAGCTATTTCAAATCCTGAAAGGTGATGCTGTGAAAGTGCTGCACTCAATATGCCAGCAAATTTGAAAAACAGCAGTGGCCACAGGACTGGAAAAGGTCAGTTTTCATTCCAGTCCCACAGAAAGGCAATGCCAAAGAATGTTCAAACTACTGCACAGTTGCACTCATCTCACAGGCTAGTAAAGTAATGCTCAAAATTCTCCAAGCCAGGCTTCAACAATACGTGAACCGTGAACTCCCAGATGTTCAAGCTGGTTTTAGAAAAGGCAGAGAAACCAGAGCTCAAATTGCCAACATCCACTGGATCATGGAAAAAGCAAGAGAGTTCCAGAAAAACATCTATTTCTGCTTCATTGACTATGCCAAAACCTTTGACTGTGTGGATCACAATAAACTGTGGCAAATTCTGAAAGAGATGGGAATACCAGGCCACCTGACCTGCCTCTGGAGAAACCTATATGCAGGTCAGGAAGCAACAGTTAGAACTGGACATGGAACAACAGACTGGTTCCAAATAGGAAAAGGAGTACGTCAAGGCTGTATATTGTCACCCTGCTTATTTAA
>SJYV01054472.1:0-29022 GCA_006410875.1 Neotragus pygmaeus
TCAAGTCGCGTCTCCCGCTTTACAGGAAGGGCTTCCCCGTGGGCCCTCCACGTGCCTGCCCCACCCGTGTGTCTGCAGCTTGTAGTCACGAGCACCAGTCACTGAGAGAGCAGCCAGGCCACCAGTGTTATCACTAGGCCACCAGCAGGTGCGCGGGCGTTCCCAGCCTACTCTTTTTCTTATTGTGGTGAAATACAGAAAGCACAGTTTTTCTGTCCTTTTAACTTTACCTTCCCCAATCCCGAGGGGGAATGGCTGCGACTCTCAGAAATGCTTGGCTGTGGCTCATCGCTCTATCAGTCGTTTCCACCAGCAGAACCCACAGTGTTCCTATGTCTGTTCATGCTGTTTAGAGATATATTAAGGATTCTTTGTGTCTGAAATGGCAAGAACTCAACTCACAGTTGGCAAGAGGAGGACATCAGGGATCTCTGTGATCAGCTGGGGAAGAAGGAGGATGTCTAGGCTTGGGGGTCCCAGCTCTGGGGGTTGTCAGGACTCTCCTGGCCTCTGGGTCTTGGCTTCAGGTCTAGCACCCTTGCACGGCTCCCCAGGACCCCGTGGTCTATGCAACACTTGCTCTGACAGAGGAAAAGCCCTTCTCCAGCCTCCCTATCAATCCCCAAAGTCCTCTGCTTGCATATGCCCCCTTCTGGGTCTGTCCCTTTGTCCAAGAAGGGGGACTCTGTCCAGCATGGGTCATGCCCGCCTCTGAGGCAGGGACAGTGAGGGGAGGAGCTGTTTGCTGACAGTGGGAGGGGGACATCAGTGTTGACAGGGACCTGGGGAGAGGTACCCCAGAGGGATGGGAGCAGGGGCGAGGCTCCATTCAAAAGGTGGAGACTTGGCAGACAGAAAAGGAAGGTACTGGGACAGTGAGGTCTAGGCCAGCAAATGTCTGAAGACCCACTCACCCTGCCTGCCTGACGGGCCTTTCTGTTTTCAGAGCCTTGAGTTCAGTGTGGACGAGAAGGTGAACCTTTTGGAGCTGACCTGGGCCCTGGAGAACGAGCTCATGATGGTGGGCGGGGCTACCCAGCAGGCAGCCTTGGCCTGCTACCGCCAGGAGCTGAGCTTCTGCCAGTAAGAGCCCCGCTGTGGGGGGCGTGGGGTGCCACTGGCCAGGCTGGCCTCCTCGCCCAGGACACGGGCAGCCTGCGGGAGGAGAGAGGGTGCTTCCAGCATGGTCACAAAGCATGGCATGGGGATGGGGCCAAGAATGCATTCCTTTTTAATTGGGTTTGGCTCCAGTTGAGCTGGATATTCAGGCCATCCATCTACTGAGCCTGTTGGCATAGAGATTGTTACTGTATTTTTATTGATGCTCTGAAGCTACAGAAAATGTTGGCAGTAATTCCAATCTCCATCCTCATGACTTTGCATCTCATGTGATACCGACAGATGAGACCTCTGACGTCAGGCAACTCTGCAGAGGGGCCCAAAGGAAGACTGCTTTGGGAGGATGAGGAAGGGTGACAAGCTTGGTGCTTCTCCAGTGGGAGAAACAGGCACCAGGATAGCCGGTGCACTGAGCCTCAGACAGGGCCTGGGATGACCGGACAGAGACAGGAGTCTCCTCTGCTCTGGGCAACTCCCTGGCACTTAGGTGCCAGATTACAGGTGGCAAGGCTGTGACCAGGCAGGATAATGGGTGGCCAGCCTTCTCCCCTTCATGTTTCCAGTCCCAGGTTAGGTGCTAGGGATTCCTGGGGCCCAAGGCCCAGGTGCAGGCAAGAGGGAGCGTGGATAATTTCCCACCTCTTCTAAGGCCGTCTGGAGGGGTGAACACTGCACACCCCAGGCTCGAACCTCTTGGTTCAGAAACCTGCTAGAAACCCCATTGCAAGCCAGTTGGCTTCTTGCTGTATGTACTTCTGTAAAACAGACTCAATAAGTGCAGAAACCATCCTGGTAGGAGGAGGGTCAGGCTTCCCAGTTGGCGCTAGTTGTAAAGAACCCACTTGCCAAGCTAGTGCAACCCGCTTGCCAATGCAAGAGGTGTGAGAGATGCGAGTGCCATCCCTGTGTCGGGAAGATCCCCTGGAGGAGGGCATGACAGCCCACTCTAGTATTCTTGCCTGGAGAATCCCATGGACAGAGGAACCTCGAGGGCTACAGTCCATAGGATTGCATAGAGTCAGACATGACTGCAGCCACTCGGCACACATGCACAGAAGTTGGGGCAGAGCCCAGCGCTGGCCACTGCTCAGCACTCTTGGGCCAACTGAGTTTGTTCCTTCAGACCGGCTCGCGAGGCCCAGAGCAGTGTCCCCAGTGATCCTTCCCTCCTTTCTGCAGGGAGCAGGTGGAGCAGATGGCCAGGGAGCGAGATAAGGCAAGGCAAGACCTGGAGAAAGCTGAGCAGAGGAACCTGGAGTTTGTGAAGGAGACGGACGACCTGCACTCTGCCCTGGAGCAGCTCGCGGAGGAGAAGGTCAGGTAGGTCCTGCGGAGTCCTGGGCCAGGGCAGACGGTGGACACTGGCTGCTGCCAGCTGAGGCCCTGCTGTCTCACCTGAGCCCGCAGCAATAAGCCCACAGACCAGGCACCACCCATGCAGTGGGCTGAGCGGACTCCCGCAGTCAGCCCGGCTGGTGGCGGACAGAAGAGAGGAAAGCATTTCTGACCTTATGAAAGCCTTTCCCTCTCTATCGATGTGTCACCTCCTCCCTGTGGTTCTTTGCTGTGGCCGCGTTTGGCTCCATCCCAGACAGGGGAGGTGCCGGGTCCCCCTTGGATGCACATGGGGCTCATGGGGCTCCCCGCTGGGGGGCAGCCTAACACACACGCTCTTCCTCTGCGGCCAGCGCTGCCCTCCCCAAGTGCCCACAAGCCGACAGCCCCTGACTTCAGGCCATCAGTCGGGGAGCTGAGAATGGATTTGCGTTAGTCTCAGCCTGGTTGGGAGAAGGCAATGGCACCCCACTCCAGTACTCTTGCCTGGGAAATCTCATGGGCGGAGGAGCCTGGTAGGCTGCAGTCCATGGGGTCGCGAAGAGTCGGACATGACTGAGCGACTTCACTTTCACTTTTCACTTTCATGCATTGGAGAAGGAAATGGCACCCCACTCCAGTGTTCTTGCCTGGAGAATCCCAGGGACGGGGGAGCCTGGTGGGCTACCGTCTATGGGGTCGCACAGAGTCGGACACGACTGAAGTGACTTAGCAGCAGCAGCAGCAGCAGCAGCAGCCTGGCTGACCTGATTCTCCTGACCACCCTGAAAGGACTCGGTGAAGTTCTCTCTGAGTCAGAGAACTGGAGACTCGTTATCTCCATCCAAGAATCTGGTTGGGGGACACAAGGCCTCGAGGGCCATGTGAGTGTTTGGATTTTGACCATGAGTAACACGGTGTCATTGGTACACTTTTAGAAATAGCATTTGCAATTGTGTTAGGTTACTCTAACAGAAAAGTACTAAGGGATACATGTTAATTGTAGAAAACATAGAAAATACACACAGGAGGAAAAATAAAAACAAACATTTCACGTCCACAGAGGTTCTCTCTCCTGACTTTTTTCAAGCATCCCTCGCTTCTTCCTGTGCACGTGGTTGCTTTCAGAGAGGTGTCATTGCTGTAATGTTGCATATCCTTCCTGAGCACCCATCGTGAGGCTCCGCCATATGTTACTGCACCTTTCCCCTTTAAAGAGGGGAGTGATATGATCCAGTTTGTAAAACTCACCCCAAGATCTGCAGGCTCTTAGGTTAATCACGCTCATCAAACTGTTTCCCTGAGTGACAGCTGCCCTTGTGCCCCAAAGCTCTGCAGTGAGTCTGAGGGAGGCCAAGCCAATCGTTTCTGGTTTCAACCACAGTCAATAGATTGTGGACCCAGCGAGGCTCTGCTGAAATAAGAGTTTCCACTCATCTTCAGTCTAGATAAACTGGGTTTGAGAATCCTGTTAAGCAACTGTTTTAGAGATGTTGTTCAGTCACTCAGTCATGTCCGACTCTTTGCGACCCCATGTACTGCAGGGCCTGTCTCTTATACACATCTCTCTTGGGCCAACTGAGTTTGTTCCTTCAGACCGGCTCGCGAGGCCCAGAGCAGTGTCCCCAGTGATCCCTCCCTCCTTTCTGCAGGGAGAAGGTGGAGCAGATGGCCAGGGAGCGAGATAAGGCAAGGCAAGACCTGGAGAAAGCTGAGCAGAGGAACCTGGAGTTTGTGAAGGAGACGGACGACCTGCACTCTGCCCTGGAGCAGCTCGCGGAGGAGAAGGTCAGGTAGGTCCTGCGGAGTCCTGGGCCAGGGCAGACGGTGGACACTGGCTGCTGCCAGCTGAGGCCCTGCTGTCTCACCTGAGCCCGCAGCAATAAGCCCACAGACCAGGCACCACCCATGCAGTGGGCTGAGCGGACTCCCGCAGTCAGCCCGGCTGGTGGCGGACNCTCATCAAGAGGCTCTTTAGTTCTTCTTCACTTTCTGCCTTAAGGGTGGTTATCATCTGCATATCTGAGGTCATTGATATTTCTCCCGGCAATCTTGTTTCCAGCTTGTGCTTCATCCAGCCTGGCATTTCACATGATGTACTCTCCATGTAAGTTAAACAAGCAGGGTGACAATATACTGCATTGACATACTCCTTTCCCATTTGTAAACCAGTCGTTGTACTCTGTCTAGTTCTCACTTTTGCTTCTTAACCTGCATTCAGGTTTCACAGGAGGCAGGTAGGGTGATCTGATATTCCCATCTCTTTAAGAATTTTGTACAGTTTATTGCGGTCTACGTAGTCAGCGGCTTTAGTGTAGTCAATGAAGCAGGAGTTTGTTTTTTGTGGAATTCTCTAGCTTTTTCTGTGACCCAGTGGCTGTTGGCAATTTGATCTCTGGTTTCTCTGCCTTTTCTAAATCCAGCTTCTACATCTGGAAGTTCTCAGTTCACATACTGTTGAAGCCTAGCTTGAATGATTTTCAGCATTACTTTGCTAGCATGTGAAATGAAGGCAGTTGTGTGGTAGTTTGAACATTCTTTGGGATTGGAACACAGGAAAATAAAACCTGTCAGTGCTTCCGCTTTTTCTCCTTCTATTTGCCATGAAGTGATAGGACTGGATGGTGTGATCTTAGATTTTTGAATGTTGAATTTCAAGCCAACTTTTTCGCTCTCCTCTTTCACCCTCATCAAGAGGCTCTTTAGTTCCTCTTTGCTTTCTGCCATTAGAGTGGTATCATCTGTATATCTGAGATTGTTGATATTTCTCCTGGCATTTTGCATGATGTACTCTCTATTTAAGTTAAATAAGCAAGGTGACAATATACGGCCTTGATGTACTCCTTTCCCAATTTTGAACTAGTCCATTGTTCCATGTCCAGTTCTGTTGCTTCTTGACCCACATACAGGTTTCTCAGGAGGCAGGTAAGGTGATCTGATATTCCCATCACTTGAAGAATTTTCCACAGTTTATTGTGATCCACATAGTCAAAGACTTTAATGTAGACAATGAAACAGATGGTGGATGTTGGCAATTTGATCTCTAGGTCCTCTGCTTTTTCTAAATTCAGTTTGTACATCTGGAAATTCTTGGTCTATGTACTGTTGAAGCCTAGCTTGAAGGATTTTGAGCATTACCTTGCTAACGTGGAATAAGTGCAACTATGCAGTAGTTTGAACATTTTTTGGCATTTCCCTCCTTTGGGATTGAAATGAAAAGTGACCTTTTCCAGTCCTGTGGCCATTGCTGAGTTTTCCAGATTTGCTGGCATAATTGAGTGCAGCACTTTAACAACATCATCCTTTAGGATTTTAAATAGCAAATCTCTACTAGCTTTAGTGATAAAGCTAAGGTTTGGCACTGTTTTCCCTGCTGATAGAAATGATTGTTGGAAAAGATCGAGGGGAAGGGCCCCGCCCCACCCTCTGTCTGCCTTGGGATTTGCTGTGTGCTAGTTTTCCAACGCTTGTAGTGGAGGCTGACTTCTCTTCGTCTTCAGTCACCAAGGGCCCTGATGCTGCCTTTATTTACTAATGTTTTTTTTGATGACATGCAGAAGGTTGAATGGCCAAGGGGTGCCAGCGACGCACCCAGAGGTCACCTGCCAGCTTGCCCCGTGGGCCGAGGGACCCGCTGGCTCCCTTGTCTGTGTGGGGTCACCTCTGCCAGCCCTGAGGGGGGCAGTTCATGAGGACTGCGCTGCCCCACAACACTGTAGCTCCCCCGTCTATCAGGCGGGAACAACCGAGTCCCCAGTGCCAAGGCCAAGTGTGCTGACGGGAGACCCCGGGGAGAGAGAGGCCCAGATGGCGCCCCCCAGGAGCCCGATGTGCCGTGTGCCTTGCAGATGCCTGGAGCAGGGCTACCGAGGGAGGCTGAGCCTCCTGCGGTCCGAGGTGGAGGTGGAACGCGAGCTGTTCTGGGAGCAGGCCCGGCGGCAGAGGGCCGGGCTGGAGGAGGACCTGCGACGCCTGCAGGCGGAGGAAACCGGCCTCCGTGAGAAGCTGACCCTGGCCCTGAAGGTAGGGGGGTCAGGGTGCTGCAGGGTGCCTCCTCAGGGCCCCCCACCCGAAAAGAGGGAGGCCACATTGCCCGGGGGTCCCTCCTCCACACCCACACCTTGCTGCGCCAGGACTGAACCCTCCCCGCAGCCCTGGGGGCTTGCCGCTAGCAGCCACCGAGAGAGCCCATTTCCCAGCAGAAGCGGAGGCGTCCTGGCTTCTCCAGGAGCGGCCCAGGCCTCCTCTGCAGCCGTGTGGGCCGCAGGATGGGGGCCCCGGGGCTCTCGCTCTGGGCGGCTGCCGCCTGGGCTGCCTCCCTGGGACCAGAGCGCTAGACCAAAGACAAAAGCGTCACCCGCCCCCAGCCCTGGTTGTGTGGCCCGCTCGGGGGCGCTCTTCCTGGCCGTGGAGAGCGTCCCTGACCTGCTGCCTGCCTGCCTTTGCTTCCAGTGAGGTGGCCCCGGCCCCACCTCCTTCCTCTTCCCTGACTGCGGGATCCTCCAAACCTGCCCTGCCTCCCTCCCCCAGAGGAGAAGCCAGGCCTGCCTTCTGATTGTATCCTGTGTCTCCGGACACCGCCTTCCTTCCGGTGGACTCCTGGGCTGTTGCGGTGCAGCTTCAAATCCGTCCTTTCAAAGACGGCTCGGGAAGGGTTGTCACCGCCTTCTCTTGGTGCTGCCTATGACCTCGAGAGCTCAGGTGGCCAGGAGAGCCTCCCCAGAGCTCCTGCTCTGGAGCCCTGCCTCTCGCTCGCTCCTCCATCCTGGCCTAACACTGACCTGTGTCTCATAGGAAAATAGTCGATTGCAGAAGGAGATGATTGAAGTCGTGGAGAAGCTCTCAGACTCAGAGAAGCTAGTCCTGAAGTTGCAGAATGACCTGGAGTTTGTGGTGAAGGACAAGGCAAGTCCTCCTTCTGAGTCTGAGTCCCCAGAGAAGCGCCTGTGGGTGCTGGTAAAGGGCGTCAGGGTCTTGATGGAGAATACACAGGAGATGGAATTGGGTTTTTCTGCTAAAATTCCATGAGCTGCTCAGTCACTCGGTAATGTCTGGATCTTTGTGACCCTGTGGGCTTTATGAGCCCGCCAGGCTCCTCTGTCCATGGAATTTTCCAGGCAAAAATCCTGGAGTGGGTGCCATTTGCTACTCCAGGGGGTCTTCCCGATCCGGGGATTGAACCTGCGTCTCCTGCATCTCCTACGTTGGCAGGTGGGTTCTTTAGCGCTAGTGCCACCTGGGAAACCTAAAATTCTGTGATGGAGAGGAAATCATTAAGGCTCTTTTGTCTGTATTTCCCTCCCCTTCAGTCAGTGCAGGGGTGCAGGTGACACCCCAGTGAGGCCCTGCATTTTGACCTTCTGGTTCTGCACAGACCCCAGGGCTGGGGTGAGGAGCTTAGAGACCTGGCCCTTTCTGTCACCTTGAGGGGAGGAGGGGAGGGGAGGGAGGTGCAGGGTCCATGCAAGGGGCCTCCCAGGTGGCCGAGGCAAGAAGGCAGCCCAGGGTCCAGGTGAGAGCATGACCACCTTCCTGAAATTCTGAACATCCTTCTGCCCTGAGACCTTTTAAATGAAGGACGGGGAGGAAGAGGAGGGACAGGTGGCTGCCCCTGCAGATGCTGAGCGTACTTCGGCAGTACAAGGTGGTGGCAGCCCACCCTCTACCTGGCCTGAGGTCCTGGCCCTCATTTTCCTGCTTGCATCTGGCTTTCAGCTGGAGCCACAGAGCACAGAACTCCTGGCCCAGGAAGAGCGATTCTCAGAGATCCTGAAGGAATACGAGCTTAAGTGCCGGGTAAGTGGCCCCCTGTCCAAGGTAACGTCAGGCGCTGTCTGCTCAGGACTGGGTGGCCCCGCCCACCTCCTGGCTTCCACGTGGAGGGTGGTCCAGCTCGAGTCCACAGGAGCATCCCTACATAAGCTGGGCGGGCGTAGCCTCTGACGTGGGCTTCCTTCTTCAGTTGAGGTCTTCTGAGCCTCTTGTCTTTGTTTTTTCCAATTTTCTGGCTGTGTTGCATGACTTGTGGGAGCGCAGTTTCCTGACCAGGGATGGAACCCGCACCCTCGGCAGTGAAAGCATGGAGTCCTCAATGCTGGACTGCCGGGGAGTTTCCCGAGCCTCAGGTTCTGCAAGGAGGCAGTTGGGACTTGGCCTGCCCAGCACCTGTGCCTGGCCCCACACAGGCCGCTCACCCCAGTCCCAAGGCCCCCGTGTGTGTCCGGGCACCGTGTAGGGCTTCATCTTGTTTCCTGTGGTTGAGTGTATGCATTTCCTGGGCCAAACCTACATGTGAGCGCACTCAGCTGGCGTTGCCACCATGCAGAGGAGGGTACAGGTGGTGAATAGTCACTGCTGGGAAACAGATCACACTGTTACTCCCTCAAGATTGTCCAGGACTCCGGCAGATAAAACATGATTGTTTGGAGTCAAGGGTGTAGTATTCACTCGCTTCTTAATGGTTTCCCTCCCGATTAATGTAAGAACTGTCTCTCTGCACGTGATGCTTTGGCCACACCAGAGGATAAAGGTGAGCCCGTGCAGGTCTGCAGTGTGACGTGACCCCTGCCTCCTGCCTGCCACACCCCGAATCCCGGTGCCCCTGCAGTCCTGCGTGTGGGTCACCTGTGTAGCCCTTCTCAGAGACCGAGTGGTGTGTGGGTTTTGTGGTTAACTTTCTGGAAGGAGCTCTCCTTCCTGCTGTGTTTTCTCCCCTGCTTTGAGCACCTATGACTAACCAGCAATTAATACGTTGCTTTGGTGCTCCTGAATTTTTTCATACAGGTGTAACCCCCTTTGTTTTTTTCACATGACTGTCACCTAACTGTTGCTACTCATTTCACTTTTGATTCTTGAAATTTTGGCAAAAATTTTTTTACGTTTTGGTGCTGCTTATTCAGAGATCTTCCCTCTTTTGCAGGGATATTTTTGGCTGTTTCAAACCAGCATTGAGAATGTTAAAAAAATTTTTTTTATGATTTCTAATACATGAAGTTGCAAATGTCTGGGCAGCCAGCCCTTCTGTGTGTGCTGACTCGGTGTAGCTGGCCTCCCTTCCTCTCCAGTGCTTTCCGAGCTGCTGTTGAAACCCCACCCTCTCCTGCTTTCTTGCTGAGCTCACCTCTCCTACTAACGCTAACGTGAAGAGAAGCCTCGAAGATTCCAGAGCCCTCAGACCTAGGGCTTCGCTGTGTGCAGTGGACTTGCTGCCTTTCCCGGCTCTTGGGGCAGAACACTGTGACTGCCTTCAGCATCCACAGGCACCCCAAATGCACGTGCAACCCACACGAAGCAGGCACATGACTCCCCAGCCCTGCTTGCTGCATCCTGGATGGACAGGCTGGAACCCAGGACAGTGCATGTCATCCTTAGGCACTTAGAACAGAGCAGTCTGCCTAGCATCCTACCGTAAGGGCCTGTTTCCTGGCTCTGCTGAATTTGGGGAGCATTTATATGCTCTTACAGTAGCCATTTGAGGGGCAGAAGGAACGACTGAAGGGGCCGGGCATTGGGTAGAAATGGTTCTGTGTATTTCCTGCCATATCAGCGCTGCTCAGTAAAGATAGCAGTCACGTGTGTACTTCCAAGTTTTCCAGGGGTCACGTTAAAAAAGGTAAAAAGAAAAAAAAGGTAAAAAGAAAAAAAAGGTAAACAGAAATGGGTGATGTTAATTTTAATAACATTTGATTTACTCCATTACTTTCACAATGTCATCATTTCAACATGTTATCAATATAATCACATTTTAAATGAGCTATTTTGCATCCTTCTTTGGGAACCTGGTCTTTAAGATCATTGTAGAGTTTATGCTGCACACCTCGATCGAGACTGACGTCAGAGATGCTCTGTGGCCTGTGTGGTGTCATGTGGGGCAGGGGCGCCAGGGCGCACATACCCGCCGCCCCACAGGCCTCCCTCCAGCTCTCGCTTCCTGGCCTTGCCCTTTCCCCTGGGACAGAGATGCTAGCTCTGGGGAGATTGCGTATTTGCTCAGGAGTTTCTGAAGGAGGTACAGTGATTCTAGTAAACATGTGCTTTCTCTAAGATCAACAGGGCCTGTCCCTTCTCCCATATGGCGTAGAGTCGCCAGTTAGAGGCTCCTCCTCCCAGGGCGGGTGTGGACACAGGCCAGGCCCTGGCCACCAGGGAGATAAGAAAGGACTGACAAGAGCTGCCTGCAGAGGAAACTGAGATTAAAAAGTCAGAGAGGAGGGACTGCCCTGGTGGCCCAGTGGTTAAGACTCCACTCCCAATGCAGGGGGCACGGGTGTGATCCCTGGTTGGGGAGCTAAGATCCTGCAGGCCGCATGGCACAGCCCCCAGAAAGGAAAATCAGAGCGGGAGGTGGGGCCTTGAGGGTGTGCCTGGCTTTGACCCCAGAGCCTGGGTCCCAGGGGGAGGAGCTGGCTGGAAGCGGCATCGCATGTGGCGTCCTCCAGGTGAGTGACACGGCCCACCCGNGCCGCATGGCACAGCCCCCAGAAAGGAAAATCAGAGCGGGAGGTGGGGCCTTGAGGGTGTGCCTGGCTTTGACCCCAGAGCCTGGGTCCCGGGGGGAGGAGCTGGCTGGAAGCGGCATCGCGTGT
This sequence comes from Neotragus pygmaeus, assembly GCA_006410875.1. Taxonomy (NCBI): domain Eukaryota; kingdom Metazoa; phylum Chordata; class Mammalia; order Artiodactyla; family Bovidae; genus Neotragus; species Neotragus pygmaeus. The sequence goes on from SJYV01054472.1 coordinate 11,019, forward strand.
GGCGTCCTCCAGGTGGGTGACACGGCCCACCCGAGGCGGGGGGGGAGCACGTGGACCCACCGTCACGGGTGAGCGTGGCGCTCGGGCTGCGGGACCACCTGGGAGAGCGGACTGTGGACGCTGCCCTGCCTGGCCTGTGAAAGTCAGGTGGCCAATGGGCTTGTTGAGTTACATTTCATTCTTTGGGTGGGTGCTTGTTACAAATGAGACCCTTCCTCTTTTACTTTTCCCTCTGTGCTGTGCAGCTTGCAGGATCTTAGTCCCTAACCAGGGAGCAAACCCGCGTCCCCTGCAGGGAAAGCACTGAATCCTAACCGCTGGACCACGAGGAAGGTCCCAGAGGCCCTTCCTCTTAAGGCTCATGTCCCCCGAATCGCCCCTACCCCTTACGAGCATGCTCCCCCAACCTCTTGTGGTTTCAGGTGTTAAAAGGTCTCTGTATTTTCTCCATTTCTCACTTTCACTGCACCTTTCCCCCCCTGGGTCCCTTCTGGGTATCCAGTGCTGGAAGGTGGTGCCAGGCATAAGACGTTGGGAAATGACTCCTGCTGTCGCTCCCGGAACAGTTCAGTACCTGGGTATAGTGTCGGTGCCCCATCCTGGAAGTCGGGACCCGCTCTGCTGGGGCCTGAACTGTTCCCCGGGTGCCGGCCCCATGCCCCGCTCCTGGGCCTGATGGCCGCAGTGGCTGGAGGAAGTGTCTGGCTCTGCCCACAGGACCTGCAGGACCGCAACGATGAGCTGCAGGCTGCCCTGGAAGGCCTGCAGGCACAGGCGGCCCCGAGTCGGCCCGGCCGCCTACCCCCAGGACACGGCCCAGCAGGTAGGAGCTGAGAGCTGGGAGGTGGTGGGTCGCGAGCTCCTGCCCCGGGGATGGGGCGGTGGGCCAGCCCGCTGTGCAGGGGGTCACAAGTCCTTCGGACCACTTGTGTGGGAGAAGGGTCCTATCTGAGGCGAGGGGTTTAGGCAACCCAGAGCCCCAAGGGAGATGGAGGAGGAAGAAGGTCCTACTGCTTGGACAGAGTAAGTGGTGCGGGTTATGATGACCTTGCTGTGACCTCAGGGCAGGCGTGTCCCCTGTGAGCCTCCTAAGGCAGGGGGGATGGAAGGAGATGTCCCTGGGGCGGGTCAGCTGGGCAAGGGAGCAGAGAGCAGTTGGAGGTGTGGGGGGCGGCCTGTGATGGCTGACGGGGCAGTCCATGTCAGTACTCCTCGGGGCCTCCGGGGGCAGCCGGGGGGGTCTTCTGTGCACCTGGCCTCTAAGGGAGGCCCTCACCGGCACCTGCAGCAGTGCACTCTGCTGGCCCCCGAGCCACAGCCCTGCCGCCCTCAGCCAGGGGTGCTTGGCGTGTGGCTGCTGTCATCGCATGCCTCGATGAGTGTCAGGGGCCCGTGTGACCACAGGGAAGGGGGTGATGGTCTTTATCCCTGGACGGGCCTGAGCTGCAGGGAGTGTGTGGCCAGATGGCTCTGGATCGTAGCACTGGAGGGAGCCCCGAGCTTCGTGTTGACGCCGATGTAGCCAGAGCGCTCTCCCGGCTGGAGCCTTTCTCTTCCCCTCGCCCCCATCTTAGAAGGAGGGGCGGTCAGGACAGCAGCGCTGTGCTGCAGGGGTCACGTGGGTGGTGGAGGCCAGGCTGGCTGTGCCTCCAACCGGGGCCACTCCTGACCCAGGCGGCAGCTTCCTGTTGTCAGGGCGATGGGATGCTCTCTTTCCTAAGGTGCTTATCCCGAGTTGTCTTGGCTGGATGTTGCTGAGTCTGTCTCTCTTTTTCATGGAAAACAATTCGGGAACTGAAAAGAGGAGGCAAGAGGTCAGGATGTGTCTGCTCTGTTCACTTTCCAGCCCATCATCCAGCATGGATGAAACCCCAACAGTGGCCACACTCACATTCTGAATCAAGCCTTGAGTGTGCCCCCTACCACGCATGGCGTGGGGGACACCTGGGCCCAGGAGGGCTGGCCGTGCTGTGGGTCCAAAATCACTGCAGATGGTGACTGCAGCTATGAAATTAAAAGATACTTGATCCCATGGTGTTCTTGGCAGAACATCTATGGACATGTCCTCTTATTTTCAGGCACCGTCACGTTCGTGGGTGATTCCGCCCCAGCGAGTATAGAAACAGAGATCATGTTGGAGCAGCTGAAGGAGTGTTACCAAGAACTCAAGATCCAGCTGGAGACCAAGGTCAGGGGACTGAGGGAGGCCACAGAGGTCGGGGAACTTGCTGCTGCTGAGAGGCGTCTGCAGGCACGTCTGCCCATGGTGAGCGTGCTCAGGGGGACGGAGGTTTGCAGGGAATGTGCGTGACCTTGACTTTCTGCCTTAACCCTCTTCGGAAGGAGGCAGGACAGAAGGAATAGCTAATGACGAGAGGGAGCAGGGCCCCTCCCTGTGTCCGGAGGCTGGTGCAGAGGCCAGACCTCCCTGTTTGCCCTGCGCTGGGAAGTCGTAGCCCCCGGCTCTGTTGCAGCTGAAGCAGATTCTGGGAGCAGAATCTTGGTTCCTGAGCCTGCCCTGCACCACGGGCTCTCCAGGTGGCGCTAGTGGAAAAGAGGAGATATGTCGCCAATACAGGAGACATAAGAGATGCGGGTTTGATCCCTGGGTCGGGAAGATCCCCTGGAGGAGAGCGTGGCAACCACTCCAGTCTTCTTACCTGGAGAATCCCATGGACAAAGGAGCCTGGGGGGACCACAGTCCACAGGGTCACACACGACACGACTGAAGCGACTCGGCATGCAGGGGCTCCTACGCCACCCTGGCCAAGCCTGTCTTCTTGGGTGACTGTGTCTCTTGCTCTGTTACTCGATTGTGGTGGGTTTTGTGGGTGCTTGCTGTGGCCTTGCCTTCCAGGCCTCATGGAGGTGTTGTTCCCCTCTGCCCTCGTCCTGCGGCTACGTGCAGGGCCGCCAGCTTCCCTTCTGCACCTGCGGGCCTCTCCCCAAGGCTGCAGTGGAGGTTACAGGAACTGACGGAAGCAGGCGGCCACACAAGCCGTGGGGAGCCTTTCACGGCCCTCAGCACCCTGTTGAAGCTGGGCCACCTGCTGTTTGGGTTCTGCACCCGGCAGCCTTGATTCATCAAGTGAATTGTATTTGGGGGCCCCCGGTCAACATCACTCATGCCTCTCTCCTTAGGTTAATGACCACGAGAGGGAAACGGAGGTGATGAAAAGGGCCTTTGCAGAGGAGAGGAGGCAGCTGGAGCGGGCCTTCCAGCTCGAGGTTGGCGTGCTGCAGGGTCAGAAGGCTGAGCTGGCGACGCTGCACGCGGAGTCACAGGAGGTGGTCCGAGACCTGCGGGAGCAGCTGCAGAGAAGGGCGGAGCTGGAGCGGGGCCACGCGTGGCACCTGAGCCAGGAGAGAGCGCGGCTGCAGGAGGCACTCCAGAGGCTCAGGTCCGCCACCCCGGCCTTGCGGGATCTCAGGTCCAGGATTTATTACCGAGAACCTGGATTTGAAATTGAATTTGGGCAGATTGCTCAGAGTCATAAGTATGCGTAACCTGAGTGGTAAGCCCTGAAAGAGCAGGTTATTTTACACAGGTTCTGACTTTTCTTTTGGCCACACTGTGCACATGGCATGAGGGGACTAAGCTCCCTCACCAGGGATTGAACCTGTGCCCCTGTGGTGGACGCATGGAGTCTTGACCGCTGGATTGCCAGGGAAGTCCCAAGGGGTCTGACTTTAAAAACAGTCTCCCTCATCTGTCATCTCGTGGCTCCTGAGCAGGTGGATGAAAGGCCTAAATGCCCCCAAATGATGGGAAAGGTCTTTAGTTGGGTTAGTTGAGTTCTTGAAAGAAACAGATTTGTGAGCAAAGGAGAGAAAAGGTTTATTTGGAAAATTGGAACATGATATCCTGTGCTAGAGAAGAAGGGCCCACACGCCCATTCTCCGGGCCCCACCAGGAAGCTGAGGGGCTGGAGAGGCCTGAGGGGAGGCTCAAGGTGGGGAGGCGGTCCGTGAGCCGGTGATGGAGCATCAGGTGTGCAGCCTGGCCCTCCTCCTGGCCCTCCTGGGGCCCAGGCCGGCACCCACTCCGTCTCAGAAGCCCAGGCCTCTAGAAGATCTTTTCCAGGAGCCTCCCAGCACCACCCAGGAGATGACCCGGGTGACTACAGGCAGGCACAGCTGTGTATTGTGGTTGACGCTCTCTACACAGTGTCTTTTGGCCCCGTGAGCGCCCACACAGCACTCCCGCAAGCTCCTCGTGTCCTGTGGAGACAGAGGCTTCGTGAGCTGTTGTGTCCCTTGTCTGGGCAGAGGACACTGGCTCACCACACACACAGGTGTGTCCAGCTGAGGCGCCAGCTCCTGCCCACAGGGGGGCCATGGCACGTTGCTTCACCGGAAAACAGATCACGTGGGATTTATGATAAGCCAAGGAATAAATGTCAGTGCACCTCCCAGCTCGAGAAAGAAAATACTGGCATAGCCAGTGGCCCCAGGCTCTGTACCCAGACCCTCCTCACTTCCTCCCGAGGCGCCTGGACTGTTTATCACCCTCTAGACCTTGCTCTAGGCCTCTGCCTCAGACGCGGGGGTCCCCCAGCGACGTGGAGCCTTGGTTGTGGTGGGCTGACTTGTGAATTCCCTGCTCCATGAAGCAGAGGTGGTGCTGGGCCTCAAGTGGCAGAGAGCCCCAGGTGAGCGTGTGGACCCACTGCTGCAACCGCGGCTGCGATCCAAGGCTGGTCTCGGGCCCAGTGGACCTGCGAGTCCACATCAGGCCCAGGCACACTCGGGGGCCTTCCGTGTGGGAGCGGCCCAGCGGCCACACGCCCTCTCTGCCGTCTGTCTTGGGCATTTCCTCTGGACAGGCCCAGGAGCCCAGTGCTGTCCTCGTCCTCCACCCAGCCCCCGGGCCCAGGGGCTGTGCTGGGCCTCTCCCCGCTTCTCCTGACTTGCAGCACGCCGTGGCTTGTTGGCCCCACAGCTAACGTCACAGTTCCAGTCTCAGTGGTGTCTGGATCATTGGACAGGGTTTCCCGGGCTCCTGTCACATGCTGTCACAGCTGGGGATGCAGCCAGGAGTGAGACAGGTGTTTGCAGCTTTCGGCCCCAGAGGGGTGGGCGGAGAAGGCTCCATTCTTCATCATCTGTAACCCTTGCTACAGGTCTGTTCAGGTCTTATATTTCCTCCTGGGTCTGTCTTGGTAGATTGTTTCAAGGCATTTGGACATGGCCGTTTTTCAAATCTCCGGACTGGGCGTTTTACTGAATGGTCCTCCACTTGGATGCCTGGTTAGAAGCCTTCTTTATGGGATGATCTTCTTCACTCTGATGTGTGGCCTTTCGTGAAACTGTCTTTGGAGTACACTCCGTCAGTTTTCCTTAACTGAAAATGTCTCAGCCTCTCTCCCATTTCTGAAGGCTGGTCCTCCTAGGAGCACAAACCTTGATGTGCAGTTGAAGGCTACCCTCTGCCCTCTGCCCTCTTACCTGGGCAGGCTGCTCTGTGTGAGCATCCATTTTCCATTGCTGCGGTGATGAGTTACCAGGAAGTCAGAGGCTTAAAGCATCATAGCTTAGGATTTCACGGTGCTCGAGCCTGGAAATCGGAAGTGCCTATGACTGGTTGGAAGTCTCGGTGTTGGCGGCCGCCTTCCTTTCTGGAAGCTCGGGAGGAAACCTGCAGGCCTCCCTTCTTGATCCACACCCTCCTCTGACGCCAGCAGTGACTGGTTGGTCCTCCTCGCGCTCCATCCTGACTCCCAGTCTTCTGCCTGGTCTTCCACAGTGGAGGGCCCTAGTGGACAGTCTAGGACACTCTTTCCATCTAAGGGCAGTGAATTAGCAGCTTTGATTCTGTTTGTTGCGTTGATTCCCCTTTGCTCTGAAATAGCACATTTGCAGGTTCTGGATGCAGACGTCTTTTAGAGGCTGTTTTTCTGTCCCCACAGGAGGTGATCTGAGTTGTGTCCTCTGGTTGCTGTTAGCTTCTCCATCTTTTGTGGTTTTTCTTTGGTNGACAGGGTTTCCCGGGCTCCTGTCACATGCTGTCACAGCTGGGGATGCAGCCAGGAGTGAGACAGGTGTTTGCAGCTTTCGGCCCCAGAGGGGTGGGCGGAGAAGGCTCCATTCTTCATCATCTGTAACCCTTGCTACAGGTCTGTTCAGGTCTTATATTTCCTCCTGGGTCTGTCTTGGTAGATTGTTTCAAGGCATTTGGACATGGCCGTTTTTCAAATCTCCGGACTGGGCGTTTTACTGAATGGTCCTCCACTTGGATGCCTGGTTAGAAGCCTTCTTTATGGGATGATCTTCTTCACTCTGATGTGTGGCCTTTCGTGAAACTGTCTTTGGAGTACACTCCGTCAGTTTTCCTTAACTGAAAATGTCTCAGCCTCTCTCCCATTTCTGAAGGCTGGTCCTCCTAGGAGCACAAACCTTGATGTGCAGTTGAAGGCTACCCTCTGCCCTCTGCCCTCTTACCTGGGCAGGCTGCTCTGTGTGAGCATCCATTTTCCATTGCTGTGGTGATGAGTTACCAGGAAGTCAGAGGCTTAAAGCATCATAGCTTAGGATTTCACGGTGCTCGAGCCTGGAAATCGGAAGTGCCTATGACTGGTTGGAAGTCTCGGTGTTGGCGGCCGCCTTCCTTTCTGGAAGCTCGGGAGGAAACCTGCAGGCCTCCCTTCTTGATCCACACCCTCCTCTGACGCCAGCAGTGACTGGTTGGTCCTCCTCGCGCTCCATCCTGACTCCCAGTCTTCTGCCTGGTCTTCCACAGTGGAGGGCCCTAGTGGACAGTCTAGGACACTCTTTCCATCTAAGGGCAGTGAATTAGCAGCTTTGATTCTGTTTGTTGCGTTGATTCCCCTTTGCTCTGAAATAGCACATTTGCAGGTTCTGGATGCAGACGTCTTTTAGAGGCTGTTTTTCTGTCCCCACAGGAGGTGATCTGAGTTGTGTCCTCTGGTTGCTGTTAGCTTCTCCATCTTTTGTGGTTTTTCTTTGGTATGTTTAGGTGTGTATTTAGTATGTTTTTCTTTGGTATGTTTAGGTGTGTATTTAGTATGTTTTTCTTTGGTATGTTTAGGTGTGTATTTCTTTCATTTAACTGTTTATCGAAGTGTTATATGCACACACACAAAATACACGTGTTTACAGTTGGAAGAATTGATGAATTGGACACATCTGTGTCACCAGCACCCAGAGCATGTCCCCCAGGATCACTGTTCCAAGTCAGGATAGTGGTAACCCCTGGGGGTGGGGGTTCTGGGGAGCCCCATTTTTTGTCTCGGTGCTGGTGTTCCTAAGAATGGAATTGTTGAGTTGTAGGGCATAGGTGCTGTTTTCTTTTTATTTACCGCACTTAGAAATATTATGCCTGCTGAATATATAGATTGGTGTCCTGTGAAAATCTTTCAGATATTCTTTGTAAAATATTGCCTCTTCCCTCAGTGGCCTTTTCAGTTTGTCGTATGATATTAGATCTCTTGACTTTTCCTCCTTTTCTTAACCTCTCTTTCATTTCTTCCATCTTCTTTTCTATACATGGCACGTTGTGGGTACTTTTTCATATCTCTGTGTTCCAGGTCAGTGATTCTTTCTTCAGCTATATCTAATCTACCAGTGAGCTTTTATTTTGACATTGATTTTTTTTTTTCATTTTCAAACATTCTATTTGGTCCTGCCTGATAGCTTCTTGTTGCTTGCTTGTCCACTTTTTATTTCCATCTTTTATTTAAGTAAACATTTAGTAATATTTATCCCAAGTTTGTGTCTGATAATTCCAATATCTGGGATCTAATTCTGTTGTTTTGGCTTCTTCTGACTCTCATCAGTGGTCCTTTCCCACATATGTTGTGGTGACCTTTGGTTGTGAGCTCATGTTCACACGATGTTTATCTCTGGGGCTCTTGAGAGCTGTAGTAGAGGGTTCTCCCTACAGAAAGGATGTGTTTTGCTTTTGCCAAGAAGACTTGGGAGCCTCTTAATCTGAGGCCACTTAACCTCTTCCAGAGAACCCGCCCAGCACACACGCCCCTGGTGTGGTTTCTCCACACTGATGTAGGTGTTGGCCTCAGGGTAACGCTCGGGGCAACCCCATCTTTGTGTTGCTTAATGCTCACAGCTCTGGTTTCAGCATTCAGGTTTTTGTTTAACGCCCCTGGAGGTTTCTATAACCTTCTGTGAGGACGCCACACCTTAGATGATCAGCTTTGCACAGGCTCTGGTTATCTGGTGAATGTAGAGGAGTGGGATAAGGCAACCACCATCTTACTGGAGGTCCATGAAACTGGAAACAGAACCCCCATCCCCCGCTGCCACCCAAATACACACACACCTGCCTCGAATCAATTTTGTTTTCCATCCAGGAGCCTGAATAACAGTTCAAAACACAGACCTCATTTGAGATCACTCTCCTCATTGAAACCCTTTACTTCTTTTAAAATTCCATTGACTTCTGTGTCCTAATTTTTCTCTTTAGTTCCTCATGAGAAAAATGAAATCATATTTATGCTTATGAAGGAGATATTTGTGCCTGATATTATAAGAATAATTTATTAAACATATGAGGTCATGTACTTTGAGTACTTTTACGCTGAAAAAACCAGAAGCTAATGCCAGGTAGAGACCTAATGTTTAGGGGAATAAATGTCAGTGACACCAGCACATATTAAGGATAGATTTTCTGGACAGCAGGCATGGGTTTCAAGCTGCCTTCCCATGATCTTTATTGGTCAGTTGCTCATCTGTTGCACGTCAATGGAGTTACCTTCCAGGGAGACTAAGAGCATTTGAGGCCAAGGGCTCCAGGCAGACTTGGCCTGGGCAGCCTCTGTCAATACTTGCTTTCCCCTCCTGAAGCTTCCACATAGCATCGGATCACCCTCCGTCCGCTAATGCGGGCATCTTTCCAGTTTCCTCTACTGGGGTCCAGCGCCAGCAGGATCCAGGGGTTCCTTCAGGATGGACGGAGTAGGCGAGAGAGAGAGAGAGAGACGGGGAGACCGAGCTTAGGTGGAACAGGTCTGGTCTGTAACTTTATTTTTGAAAAGAGCTTTTATACCTTGGGTTGTACATAGAGGGGAATGGAAGATGCAGAGTCATGCAGGGTCAGCAGTTCTGACCCTTATCAAAACCAGGCTTTCTGCATACCTTTCCATATACAAAAGTCTTATGTGATTTACATCATCTTCTGGCCTGGAGGCCTGTTAACGTTTTATGACCCTTTTTTCTGATAAAGATTTGTCAACCAGAAAACTTATTTTCTCTAAAAGTGTTTTTTCTAAAGTCTGGCGCCACTCTCAGAAAGTACTAAATAAAGTTACATTTCTATGGGGCAAAGGTGCAGTGGGTTATAACAAAGAAAATATTAACTCAAAGGTCTAATGTTGCTACTCCAAGCCTACTACTACATACCAACTATATTAACTAATATACTCCCAGTCACACAATGGGTAAGGGATATAGAAACTTGGCAGCCAGCATTGGCTCAACAATGAAATCCTTCAGGAGCACTGTTCTAATAATTTTTACTCCTTGAAGGGCTCTATGCCTATTAGGACTTTAGTGTTTAAGTTCCCCTGCCTTTCATGGTTGGGAAGTTGTGAACAATCATGTGCCTTAGTTGTAAGAGTATGGATAAACCTGCCACACAAGTTAGAATGCTAACAGAGGGGTTTGAATTGAAATATTTCATGCCCAGGAGACTTATCAACTAGAGCCCTAAGTTGATTTTTTCCAGAGAAAAGTGGTCGGGGATAGCCCCCTGTTAATGCCAAAAGAGTTGGTGAAAGGCATAATATAGTAAACAGTAGGCAGACAGATTTGGGTATCGGAGTAGGTGCTTGAGCAGGTCGAGGGAGTTCTTTGAGTCCTGATCCACCTTGTCTGTCAGGTCTCTTCTCCTCATGACCTTGTCATGGGTGGGATCTTGTGTGCTGGCTCCCGGCATTCCTCCAGTGCTGACCTCTGGATGTAGGATAGGGGCACTCCCCATAGGATTCAGCTTCCTGAGTCCTTGTGCTTGTCAGCTTTGTGCTCAGTGTCCCTGGGGGGGATTTCCTTGCAACAACTCCGTGAGGACTCTCACCCAGCATCTTGCATTGGTGCCAGCTGTGAGCATGCTGACATTTCAGTGAAGGTAAGGAGATGCAGGAATGGGCCAGCTGTAAACAGAGAAAACCAGGGTGTCGAATACACTAGTCACTGGCTCTTTTAGGAGCTAAGAAAGCTTTGTTTTTCTGTAGCTTATCTCTTGGGAGATGCAAACCAGAGCAGGTTAATACTGGATACTGGGAGGGACTGGTGCCCTGTATCCTCGTCCAGGGAAGGAAAGTGTGGCTGGGGGTCATTGCAAGACCAGACTCTGTTGGGTGACCAACTCCTGGAATTCCCACTCTTCTTTTTTTAAATTTTGTTATCCAGAATCGAGTTGGAAAAGCTTTCTGAAGAAAACACTCTCTTGAAAAATGAGCTGGGGAGGATCCGACAAGAGCTTGAAGCTTCAGAAAGGACAGAGGCTGCACAGAGGTAAGGGTTGGCTCAGTGGTCCCACCCCAGCCACCCATCCCAGACACGGTTTGCTCATCATAGAAAAAGCTCAGAAGGCATTACTGTAGATAGTGGGACATGTTCACAGATAACCCACATTCCAGGAACAGTCAGCAGAGAACTGTGCTGCCCTCCGACCAGCCTTGATAGGCACAGGAGGGTTCAGGCGTCCTACAGAATACTCCATAGCATGCTCAAGGGTTAGAGGAGGCATCCTGCATCCCTGTAGGGACAAGAGGGCCTCTTACAACCTTCCTGGGCCAGTAGAATCTTTTTGTTCTTGTCCTGATGATGATTTCAGCTGTGCTTTTGTCCAAGGTTCATTCCTGGTCTGTTGATTTCAGTGTGTCAGAATCAGGGGTCTAGGGCAGGGGCCTGAGCACTTAGGCAGGAGCTGTGTGTATTGTAGAGGGATACTTGTCCTTAGATTTCAGCTTTCACTATCAGAGCCTCATCTAAGAAGGGTTTGGCTTTTTTTTTTTTTTAAAAAAAAATTCAAATGAGCTCAGCTCTAAACTGCTGAGAATGTGGTGTTGGTTTGATAAAAGTGCCTGACGATTAAAGTGTGGAATCCAGAGTGGATAGTCAACCAGCGATCACTGTTACATTACAGCAATTCTGAAATCTGAAAGGTTTCTTCCCTCCAGGAACCATTTTCCATAGGTTTGGTGCTGGGTCCCTTTTGACAGCAGACGTCAGCAAATGCAGGGCTGTGTTGATCATTATACTTCTGGATGTGAAGAGCACTCCCACATGCTGGAGAGAGATTAACATGTGCCGTGCAACTGAGGAATGTCGTGGAGGGTTTGTTCTTACAGTGCTGGCAGGGTTCCTCTGGTTCCCAGGCTGGGATCCAATTGGACCAGTAGCAATAACAGTGCAGGACAGTGACAGACCAGTGGCTGTAGGGTATGGAGAACAGGTGTACAAACCAGCCACCGTGGTGACCGTGAGCAATAACTTATCAGTGATACTGTTAACTTTGCTTCTTCAACAGGAAGGAAATTGAGGTCTTAAAGAGAGACAAGGAAAAGGCCTGCTCTGAGATGGAAGAGCTCTGCACACAGGTTAAGTATTGACCCTGGCATGAAATGGATGCCCCCCTCCCTTTTCCATTGTTTTGAAATAATCTCAAACTTACAGAAAGGAAACACAGAACATTTTTATGGAGGTTACAAGAGTTGTTGGCCCATCAGCCCCCTCCCACTCCAGGTTGGGGGATCAGTGTGCATATGACGGGCTGTGGCCCCGTCATCCGCAGCCGGGCCCTTGCATGGCTTCAGTCTGCCTTTCCTTGTTCTTAGGACCTGGTGCTGTTAAAGGTGATAAGCAGTTGTTTTGCTGTGTCTAGACCTTCCTTAGAATTGGGTTCAGATTACGTGGGAATATCCCCTTCTCATTCCATCCCATCCGGGGACACAGGCTTGAGTGGCGTCCTTATATCCTTGGTCGGGTGGTGTTGGCCAGGCTTCTTCACCGAGTTACTTTCCCCCTTGGTAATTATGGAACATTTCATGGGAAAATCCTTTGAGATGATGTGAATGTCCTGTTCTTCATCAAGCTCTCACCCAGTTATTTTCCCTGTTTATTTAATGGTTTATCATATGTTACCATCAGTATTTATTTTCATGCTCAAGTGTCCCAGGTTTGGCTATAAGAGCCCCCTCGTGGTGAATTCTGGTCATTATTTGAGCACTTCCTTACTTTCTAGTGTCCCATGATATTCCAGGTTCATCTGGTACTTCCCTTGCCCCAACCCTGGAAGCAGCCACTTCTCCAAGGAATCCTTGGTGACTTTTAGCTCAGAATGGTACTTGGAGACCAAGATTTGGGTACTGGGGGTGCTCACAGCTCCGGGGTCATCACTATGTCCAAATACAGTTAGCACGTGGAACTAGGGAGTGTATATTTATTATGCTTACATGCACGTGGTTTCAGGTATATTTATTTGTACACCTCTCTACCGGAAATCATAAATCCAAACTCTGCAATTCCAATATCACAGGGATGATTCTAGCTTTTTTTCTTTCTGTATTTATAACTTATGCCTCTAGCAGTGAAAAGCCTGGTCTCCATCATCCTCAGTGGATGGACTTACTGTTTGATCAGTCCCCTTTAGCCTGCACATGAATGCCCTTCTCACTCTGTTTCAGCACTGACCACCCCACTGGTCTCCCTTTGCGCCGTGAGTAAATGCTTTCTGCACGTGGTCTCACTGGCTTTTGTACCAAAGCACACAGCTTGGAGGGCTTCCCGTGTGACTCAGCTGCTAAAGAATCCGCCTGTAGTGCAGGAGACCTGGGTTTGGTCCCTGGGTTGGGAAGATCCCTTGGAAAAGGGAAATGCTACCCACTCCGGTAGCTGGCCTAGAGTATTTGATGAACTATATAGTCCATGGGGTTGCAAAGAGTTGAGCACGACTGAGCTTCTTTCACTTCACTTCACACAGCTTGGATGTGTCATTCTTTTTTTAAAATTTTTTTTAAAATTGAAATTATTACTGATAATTGCAGGCTCATAATTGTGGTTATGAGACATATATTACAGAGAAATACACTTTGTCCAGTTTCCCTCAGTGGTCACGTTTTATGAAACTTTAGTATAGTGTCTGTGTTAGTTTGCTAGGGCTGCCGTAGCAAAGCCCCACAGACTGAGGGGCTTATACAACAGAAGTTTATTTCCTCACAGTGCTCGGAGTTAGAAGCTCAGGTCAGGGCAGGGCTGGTTTCTTCTGAGGCCTCTCTCTGGTTTGTACACAGCTGTCCTCTCTGTGTCCTCGCGTGGTCCTCCTTCAGATGCGTCTGTGTCGTCACCTCTTATTAGGGCACCAGCATACTGTATTCATACGACCTCGTTTTACCTTAATCACCTCTTTCAAGACCCCATCTCCAACTGCAGCCCCTCTGTACAATACTCCAGTACAGTATTGGAGGTTTGGGCTTCAAAATATGAACTGGGGTGTGAGGGGGCAGAAGTCAGCCCTTAATGAGCATCACAGTCAAGCTGTTGACATTGATGCAGTCCGTAGCTCTTACTTCCCCAGTTTGGGGGGAGTTGTTCCTTTTCTTGGGGGAGGGGCTTCATTGCCCCATGATGTGGCATCTTAGTTCCCCAGCCAGGGGTGGAACCCGAGTGTCCTGCCTCGGAAGGCAGATCCTTAACCAGGGGACCACCCAGAAAGTCCACGTGCTTCTGCAGCTTTGCTTATGTTCCCATGTGGGTGTCAGGTCTACACGGTCCTATTCCTTGGGCAGGTTCATGTCCCCACAGCTAGCTGCAGCTCCACAGGTGAGGTGAAGGTGAAGTCGCTCAGTCATGTCCGACTCTTTGCGACCCCACGGACTGTAGCCTACCAGGCTCCTCCGTCCATGGGATTCTCCAGGCAAGAATACTGGAGTGGGTTACCATTTCCTTCTCCAAGGTCCACAAGGCCCTTCATATTGTTCATTCACAGCTACATCCGCTACCTGTCTTTCTGCCCACTATCCCAGCCCCAACACCACCCTTATAGCAGAAAACAAAGAGGAACTGAAGAGCCTCTTGATGAAAGTGACAGAGGAGAGCCAAGCTTGTACCATTTCACCAGTGACACACAAGGAACCATACCGAATGAGCTCTCGGGGACTGCCTCTCCTCACACAGCACGGCTCCCTGCTGTGCGTCCACAGTTAGCTTCTCCCTGTCACTGGATGGCATTCCAAGGCATTAACGTCCCACAGCTCGTCTTCAGTTCAGTTCAGTCGCTCAGTCGTGTCTGACTGTTTGCGACCCTATGGACTGCGGCACGCCAGGCTTCCCTGTCATCACCAACTCCCAGAACTTGCTCAAACTCATGTCCATTGCGTCAGTGATGCCTTCCAACCCTCTCATCCTCTGTTGTCCCCTTCTGCTCCTGCCTTCAGTCTTTCCCAGCATCAGGGTCTTTTCCAATGAGTCAGTTCTTCGCATCAGGTGGCCACAGTATTGGAGTTTCAGCTTCAGCATCAGTCCCTCCAATGAATATCCAGGACTGATTTCCTTTAGGATGGACTGGTTGGATCTCCTTGCTGTCCAAGGAAGAGTCTTCTCCAACCCCACAGTTCAAAAGCATCAATTCTTCAGCGCTCAACTTTCTTTATGGTCCAAGTCNCTCCAATGAATATCCAGGACTGATTTCCTTTAGGATGGACTGGTTGGATCTCCTTGCTGTCCAAGGAAGAGTCTTCTCCAACCCCACAGTTCAAAAGCATCAATTCTTCAGCGCTCAACTTTCTTTATGGTCCAAGTCTCACATCCATACATGACCACAGGGAAAACCATAGCTTTGACTTGATGGACCTTTTTCAGCTTTTTAACATGCTATCTCAGTTGGTCATAGCTTTTCTTCCAAGGAGCAAGTGCCTTTTAATTTCATGGCTACAATCACCATCTGCAGTGATTTTGGAGCCTAAGAAAATAAAGTCTGTCACTGTTTCCATTNACAGGGTCTCAGAGGGCAGTTCTGTGTGCTCCAGGCGAGGCTGCTGGGGCCCGTGGTGTAAACGGTGTTTAGATGGCCTCCCAGGCACTCTCTTCAGGAAAAGTGGCCAGGCTCTGGTCAGCCTGTGCCACTGATCCCATGGGTTCTGTTCCCAGGAAGCAGGTGGCTAAGTCCGTCCACATCCACACCTCACCAGATGCTGTGCAACCACCTCCGGGGCCCTGGCCATAGCCAGTCTCAGGGGCATGAGCTCTACATTTAGAGTGAGGCTGCTGTACGCAGCTGGTGTGAGTCCCATTATTGAAGGAATTAAACCCAGCAAAGAACTCAGGGGGTAATCAGGACAGAATAACTTTATCCTCCCAGGATCCAGTACAAGGTTGCAGGGAGGGCTACAGGCAGGCCTTCCAGGCTCTCAGGGTGCAGAAACACCCCTAAATGGACTTTGTGTTGGTCATTCAGTCCCATCCGATTCTTTGCAACCCCATGGACTTTAGCCTGCCAAGCTCCTTTGTCCGTGGGATTCTCCAGGCAAGAATATTCAAGTGGGTTGCCATGCCCCTCTCCAGGGGATCTTCCCAACACAGGGACCAAATTCACATATCCTGTGTCTCCTGCATTGCAGGCGGATTTTTTACCATCTGAACTATCAGGAAATGGAGTGTGGGCATCAGATAAATGGACTCTTTAGAAATCGGGGGCTCTGCTGGACACCCCCTTCCTCTCTGGGGTGGCCTACCAGGTAGAGAGGCAGTGTTCTGTGTCTGGTGGTGACCCTGTAGCTCTGGGCAGTCACCCCACAACCGCCGTGCCTTTTCCCCGGCAGCTGCATGGAGCCACCCAGAGGCTGCGGCTGGCCCGGTCGCAGCACACCCAGCGGGTGCAGCNCTACCAGGTAGAGAGGCAGTGTTCTGTGTCTGGTGGTGACCCTGTAGCTCTGGGCAGTCACCCCACAACCGCCGTGCCTTTTCCCCGGCAGCTGCATGGAGCCACCCAGAGGCTGCGGCTGGCCCGGTCGCAGCACACCCAGCGGGTGCAGCAGCTGCAGGAGGAGATGGCACAGCTCGTGCCCGCAGGCCGTGTGGCCGAGCTGCAGCGGCTGCTGGAAGGGGAGCGGCAGGGGGCACGGCGGCTCCAGGAGGAGGCCCAGGTGAGTGGGGACCGGGCTCGGGGGCCAGCTGGGGGTGACGGGGAGGGTGAGTAGGCTCTCTGGTGCCAAGGGGAGGACGGCCCGACAGCGCTCCCACTATGTGGGATGTTTATGGAAGCCACGGGACCCGGCTTCCGCTGGGAGCTGGTGGGCATTGAGCAGCTGATCCTGAAGTTCCCCAGCCTGTTTTCTGAGCTGCGTGTGTCTGTAGCCAGCCACACATGTGACCTGCTTCCAGGCCTGAAAGGTGGTGATAGAAGGGCCACAAGAGAGGGATGGGCAGGGCTAGCTCTTCGGGAGTGCAGGCTGGTGAAAGGTCCTGAGATGGGCTGTGCTTGGCATGTTTCAAAGCAGCAAGGGGTAGGGGGTATTGGTTGGACAGAAGATCAGCACAGTGACAGCACGGACGTGGGGAGCCCTGCTGTGTGCCAGGCTCACATGTAGAATCAGAGCTGCTGCCTTAAAAGGGCAGCAGAACAGTGGCTCAGCTTGCGCCGCGGGGGCCTGGATCCTGGCTCTACCACCTGAGCCGAGTGATTTAGCTCTCTGTGCTTCCATTTCTTTCAACCTTGGGTGGCAGTGGTTCCCACCTCAGAGCAATCTCTGAGGCGTCAGTGAGTGAGCACCTCAAAGTACAAGCCTGGGGAAGTACATTTGGGTCCTCAAAGTTCATGGGTCAGTGGGAGGGTGAGGAGGGGCAGAGGGCTAGGTGCCTTCCTGAGGAAGGAATTTGTGCAAGATTGGAAAGGTGGGTAAAATCTGACATTTGTAAAACACAAATTCTAACGAAGAACAGCCTTATAGCATTATGCAGACACATTGTGCTGGAGATAATCTGTGCTAGGACAGATTATTGACAGAGGAAATTAAGTCAGAGATCCTCTAGAAAGACTACCATGTTTGGGGAACTCAACTTTGAGTCATTTAGGATTAAAATCGTAGGACAAAGAGTCTCTTATCTGTTCACACTACAGTGAGAAATACAGCTTTGTGGCTTGTGAGACATTTCTAACCATCCCTCCCTATGGATGAAAGGTTAGCCCAATACTCAGATTTTGTACACTTCAGCTGATTTCCATTCTAAAGTAAATAAGCCTGAGATGATACTTTTTAAAACATACCGTGTTGATCTCTGCTGTTGCTGCTGTTGCTAAGTTGCTTCAGTCGTGTCCCACTCTGTGCGACCCCATAGATGACAGCCCACCAGGCTCCCCCGACCCTGGGAGTCTCCAGGCAAGAGTATTGGAGTCGGGTGCCACTGCCTTCCTGCGTGTTGATCTCTCACCTCCTCTTATTCAGGAAGCGCATGAGAAACAGCTGAAAGCAGAAGAGCGGGTGGAGGAGGTGGAAATGATTTTGAAGAACCTGGAAGTGCTCCTCCAAGAGAAAGTTGGTGAGCTGAAGGAACAGGTGAGTGATGGACGCCTCCTCTGGGCGTCCGGGTAGCTGATGAGGGAGACAGGACCCAAGAGAACCCGGTGTCCTGCGGAAGTGCTGAGAAGGAGAGGAGGGCAGGGAGAGAGGGGAGAGAGAGGCCTTGCTGTCCTGAGGTCCGCTTGGCGCTCCAGGAAGTGAAACGTGAGCATCTGTGGAAATACTTCTCTTCCACAGTGACTGAATGCGGTTTTTAGCTGCAGCACGCTGAGCCGCGGGGTCCCCAGTTCGAGTCACTCCGTGCAGGCTGCCCGCTCCAGACCCCCGCTCCCCACCTGTGTAGCCCCTGCCCTGCCGGCACCACCGCCCTCCAACCTTTTCAGTCCCCGGGTCCTCACTTTGCTTCCCAGCCGTCAGACTCCTGGACTCCCCTACCCCCCAGTCACTCTTGGTGAAACCTCACCCCCCGTAAATCTTGAGGCTCCTACATGCTGGGGGCGGGGGGCGGG
>SJYV01054472.1:29404-61825 GCA_006410875.1 Neotragus pygmaeus
CCGCCTTTCCCCCACACCCCTGTCTGGGGGCCCTGCCGCTCTGCCTCTGACCCCCCGGCGCCTCTCCCCTCCTCTCAGCTGTGACTTGGGCTTGTGTCCCCGGGAGACCAGAAGGTCCCAGAGAAATGGCCGAGCGCTCAGCTCGCCCAGCCCCGCCTCTGCCGCCCCCTCTCCGGTCTCCTCAGCTCCGCCTCCCGGAGCCCCGTCCTCCCAGCGAGCCCTCTGCTGCCTCGACAGGCGCCCCTTCAGAGCTGCCTGCTCGCAGCCGCCCGCCCAGCCAGGGGCCCGTCTCCCTCCAGCGCGGCCCTCGGTGCGGAGCGGAGCTCCCATCGCCCGCCCCGCGCCCCGTCTTTTGGGCCCGACAGCTGGGCTCCTCGTCTCCTCTGCCAGCCCCTCAGCAGCAGTAGTCTTCCTTAGATACGTCGGAGCTGCCGGCCTGCCTCAGAGTAGACAGCGGCTTCCCCGGTGGCCTGGAGATTGTGCAGGACCTGGCCCCCTGCCCTCGGCCCCCGCCCAGCCGGCCTGGCGGCTCTGCCTTCCTCACGGGCCTCCTGGCCGTTCCTGCCACCGCGCATGCGCCGGCCTCTGCCCGGGAGGTGTGCGCCAGGCAGCCTCCCCCGCGCCCCCATGCTTCTTTCAGGCCCCTCTGTGCACCTCAGGCTCAGCCGTGTGTCCCCCGCCCGGGTTCTCTGTTAACACGCCACCTGACCCTGCGTGTTCTGCTGGCTCCTCCCGTTAGAACACGTGACTGTGGGAGCAGGGCCGTGGCCGGGCAGCATTGGCCCGCAGAGCTGCTCGGTAGCTACTTGAGTGCGTGAACTCAGCGTGCACTTTCAAACCCCAAAGCCGGGACCTCTGCCTCTTTGCGTCTTGACTAGTGTATCCTGTGTGCCCATCGCTGAAGCCCCTGTCGGTGTTGTATGGGTGGCACCCAGGGTGCCTCGGTGCGTCCTGGCTGACATGGTGGGCCTGCAGAGCACACTGAGATAAGGCAATCATTTGGGTACTCTTGACAGTTTCCTCATTGTTTTTTGCAGGCCTCCAGATTTGGGTCTTCTTGTCTTCATTTCATGATAAATCAATTTGTACAAAGTTGGCTTAAATTTTCTCTACCACATAGTTCGTCAGTTTCCTCTCTCACGCCAGTATAACAAAACCCCTCATTGCATCCAACATGTCTCTGATTTGTAAGGTTTCCCCAAACTAGTCTGAACGTGCGGAGGAATGGGAAGGGAGAGCTGGGGGCGTGGCAGGGCTGCGTTAGACGCGCGGTACACCGTGGCTTTCTCCCCTCTCCAGTTTGACAAGAACACCCGATCTGATCTGCTGCTCAAGGAGCTCTATGTGGAAAATGCTCACCTGGCAAAAGCGCTTCAAGTCAGCGAAGAGAAGCAACGAAGTGCCGAGAAAAAATCCCGGTTCTTAGAAGAAAAAGTGAGAGCTCTCAGCAAACTCCTCAGCAAGATTGCTACAGCATCCCTCGTGGTGTAGACTGCTTTTCTTCCTGGAGTTCGTTTTGAAAGAACATCTTTAAAGTAAACCACTGTGACGCTGTAACTTATTGTGGCTCGCTGGCTGTACACCCCTGGATGGACGAGGATTGTGATTCTGTTTATCTCACAAGCATTTAATGATGGTCTGTGTGCCAGATGCTGGGGAAACAGGTTGGAAAAGACTACTTTTATTTTTTTTTTTAGTGGTCCTTGGGTAACTTCCAGAGTTATTTTCCAAATTTTGGTACCGACAAGCAAAACAGATTATGGGGTTCTCAGCAAGGTAAATGGTAAAATAAAGCAATTTTAATGTTGCACTTCTGACCTTGGCTGCAGAGATTCAAGTGCAAAGTCAGGGCTCTGTAGTTTTACCATTGCGCTGTGAGTGCCATGGGTTTAGTCACTGGCATTCTCGTTGGTGGATCGATATAGACGCTCCAGAAACAGTGCACTTTCTGGGACTTTCAGCTAGGGATAGAGGAAGGAAGCCTTTGGGACAGGAGTTTAAACAGTGCTGGTATTTTAGGGCTGTGGACTCAGGGAGGATGGTATCCATGGTGAACGCAATCTTTTCCTCATTGAAATGTCATCACACTGGAAAGTGTATGATATGTTTTTTTAAAAAGGAAAAAAGTATAGTTTTATATCCAAGATAGACATAAAGTATGGTCATTTGGTTTATCAGAATAAACTACTGTAATATGAAGTCACTGTATTTGCAATAAAATCCTTTTCTATTAAAACTGATTAACTTCTAAATGTTTTTTAAACTAAAATATTTTGAATATATAGAAAAGCAGCTGTATAGGAAGCACTCATATGTATTACATGAATGTGCAGATGTGTTAAGGGCATTGTGACAGCATCTTGGACAGAAGCCCGGTCCCTGTTCTACTGCAGCCAACCTCTTTCCCCTTCCTCATGGCAACTGCTCTCCTGAAGCTGCTGCATGCTCGCTTCCCTCCATCCGTCTGCACATTTACTTTACGTGCTTGAATGAGAAAAACCTGAAACCGCTGGAATAGATGGAAAGATCAGATCTGGGGTAGGAGGACTCAACAACACAAAGCGGACTCTTCTCTCCATGCACCTATGGTCGCTTAACCTATGACAAAGGAGGCAAGGATAGACAGTGGAGAAAACCCTCTTCAATAAGTGGTGCTGGGAAATCTGGACAGCTACAGTAAAAGAATGAAATTAGAACATTCTCTGATACCATACACAAAAATATGCTCAAAATGGATCAAAGACCTAAATGGAAACTTTTAGAGGAAAACATAGGCTTAACACTCTTTGAGGGAATTATCTGGCAGTCCAAGGGTTAAGACTTGGCACTTTCACTGCTGTGGGCCTGAGTTCGATCCCTGATCAGGGAACTGGGATCCCACAAGTCGCATGGCATAGCCAAAAAAAAAAAAAGCATTCTGACATAAATTGCAGAACTATCCTTTTTGATCCATGTCTTTGAGTACTGAAAATAAAAATAAACAAATGGGACTTAATTATACTTAAAAGCTTCTGCACACCAAAGGAAACAAAAACAAAAAAACTAACAGAGAGGGAAAAAATATTTGCAAAGGAAGCAACTGACAAGGGATTAATCTCCAAAATATGCAAATGTAGCTCTATGTCAAAAAAATAAAACCCCCAAAACCCGATTTAGAAATGGGCAACACAAAAAAATAATAAATAGAAATGGGCAGAAGACCTTAATTGACAGTTCTCCAAAGAAGATAGACAGAGTGCCATATCACTAATTATCAGAGAAATGCATGACAGAACTGCAATGAGGTATCACATCACACTGGTCAGAATGGCCATCATCCAAAAGTCTACTAATAATAAAGGATGGAGAGAGTGTAGAGAAAAGGAAACCCTCCTACATTATTGGTAATACTGTATATTGGTACAGCCACTTTGGAGAACAGTATGGAAATTCCTTAAAAAGCTGAAATATAATAGAACTACTGTATGATCCAGAAATCCCACTCTGGGGCATATATCTGGAGAAAACTAATTCAAAAAGATACACATATTCCAGTGTTCATTCCAAGCTCCCTTCCCATCCAAGGTTGCCACATCCCATTGAGCAGAGTGCCCCATGCTATACAGTAGGAAAGACAATCGAGTTTTCAACCTTGAGTCTAGCACTTACTGTCTGAGTGGTTTTGGTGAGCTTACTTAACCTTCCCCGAGGGGAGCAGCTACTCACCTTCTGCTGGAGGAACCAGGGAGATGGGTTCCCCTCTGTCCGCTCCCCAGCAGCACATTCCTTGGCCCTCGTCCAGTGGTACTTTGTTTTGTCCAGGCAGACATGTTTAGGCCTGAGTTCTGCCCCTCTTCAGTAGAGAACCTTCATCATTAGCCTTCCTCTACTCACCACCCTGGGGTCTGGGGCCTGGTGCCCACCTGTCCCAGGCCCACTGCCTCCTGCCCACTCTCCAGAGCAGCTGGAGCCCTCCTTCCTCCCCAGCCTTGCCTTGATTATACCTAGTGTCCACCCATACTAGACTAGCATTCCACCTAGTGACAGCGCATCTCTGATTCTGCAGGAACAGTGATCATGCACAAATGAACAAGAGTAGTGACCGCTGCTGCATGTACGCTTAACAAAATGCCCCTTCACTCTCCGTGATAACCTCCAACACCCACAACTTCATAAAGTTGGATGAGACAATTGAGGCTGAGGGTTTAAACTTAATATTTGAGCTGGGATTTGCACACACACGGCCTGCCTGCCACCAAAATCTGACTCTTTCTGCTGCACCCTTGGTTTTTCTTTATCACTGTGGGGGTTAGTTTATATTAGTGCCAAATCAGTACTGGAACGGCCTTGCTGGGTGAGAGCTATCCCTCTCCCTCCCCAGGAAAACAGTCTAATTTGCAGGCTGAGATCACAGTGGACAGGAGATAGATCCATGGATCCATAGAGAAATGGAGAAAATAAATTGGTTGAATTATCTGAGCCTCATTTAGGGGCAGCTCATTTAGGGTCAGAGTAATAATTCAAAAGGATTCGAGCATCCCGAGCTTTGTCTTATCCACATACAACTATGATCTCTCTTCTCAAAGCTGAGAGCCCAGACATGGCCCTTGGGTTCTGCCCTGCTACAAATGTGGTTTATTTAAGCATCTGAACGCCAGCATCCCACTTTCCTTTAGACAGATTTCTTGTGCTCTGACAGCTTCAGAAAGTAACCAGGGAGCAGATGTGGACAGAGCAGCCCAAGGACTGCTTGGAGCTGCTGGCTGCACTTGCCTCGATCCTGGAGAAATAATTCTCCCATCCCTCAGCCTCATTCATGGGCTGAAAACAGCCCCAGGGCCCATCCATGTCCGTGATAAAGGATCCTCTCTCTCCACCCCACACACATCTAGGTTCAGACCTGGGCCAATTTCACCACCTTTCAGGTCGGCTGTTGCCTGTCCTGCGGTATCAGAAATGAGAGGTTGACGCTATACTGTGAGTTTGGATCGGAATGTGCTCTTGAGCAAATGTGTGTTTCCTGCTTCTTCCCAGCCTCAGCCACTACCTGGGAAGAGAGGAAAAGCTCATTGCTCTTTCCTGGGAGCCAGGCTGAGGTAGGCTGAACATCTGCTCCAGCTGTTCTCCACACCCGGGATACATTTAACCAGAGCAGCGTGTCAGCCGCACAGACCCAGGGCAGGAGTCCCCTCCCCGCCGGGAAGTGACAACAGCCCGTGACTGCATGCATGTCAATTTGCCCCCCTCCCCATCTGTGGGGACAGATCAGGGACTGAGGCTCTTGAGCTCTTTTTCCCTCCAGTGAGGATCCAGCTCGTGACCTCACCATGTGATGTTTATACCCTGGTAACGTCACTGGCAGCTTTCTCTGAACCTACCATCTAGCACTCGTGACCTGAAATACTAAGAGCTCTCCCCCTTCACTCATAGGCAAGCCGTTTGATTTCGGCTCCTCTCAACTCCTATGGCAGAGAGAACAATTCCAGAGTGAGGGAGCAGAATCTAGGCTGTGGTGAGGAGGAAGGAGTGAGGCTGGGCAGCTCCTTCAGGGTGTTCGGTTGTGGGTTGAGCACCGTTGAGGCTGCAGGTGAAGGGGGCAGCATAGTTGAGGGAGAGGTGTTATTTTTGTTTTTAATTTATTTTTAACTGAAGGATAATTGCTTTACAGTATTGTGTTGGTTTCTGCCAAACATCCGCATGAATCAGCCACAGGACAGAGGGCTTTTTTCTTTTTAAAGATGGCAGCCATCCTGGTCAAAGCCTCCTGGTCCCTGCTCTTCTTACTATCAGACGCTGTTTTCCCAAGTAGACTAGCTTCCCTGTTAGCTCAGTTGGTAAAGAATCCGCCTGTGATGCAGGAGACCCTGGGTTCGATTCCTGGGTCAGGAAGATCCACTGGAGAAGTGATTGGCTACACACTCCAGTATTCTTGGGATTCCTTGTTGCTCAGCTGGTAAAGAATCTTCCTGCATTGCAAGAGACCTAGGTTCAATCTCTGGGTTGGGAAGATCCCCTGGAGAAGGGAAAAGCTACACACTCCAATATTCTGGCCTAGAGAATTCCATGGACTATATAGTCCATGGCATAGCAGAGTCAGACACGACTGAGCGGCTATCACTTTCATTTTTCATGCTTTCCATAAATGGCCTTTATTATATTGAGGAAATTTCTATTTTATTGAATTTTTTTATCATGAATGGGTTTTGAATTTTGTCAAGTGTTTTTTATGCATAGTCTTACTTTTAATTCTTACTTGAATGTTGGTAGAATTGAGCTTTGATTCCATTTGGTCCTAAGCTTTTAACTTTGGGGATTTTTTTTTTTTAATTAATATTTGAATCTCCTTATTTGTTACTGGAGTGTTGAGGTTTTTCTATTTTTTCTTGTTTTAGTCTTGACAGGGTGTATGTTTCTCAGAATTTATCTATTTTCTAGGTTTTCCAATTTGTAATAGTTCATCAATAATAATGGCCCCTTATGATTATGCTTCTTTACTTCTGAGGTATCTGTTGTAATGTCGCTTTCCTTTCTGTGTTTATTTCAGTTTCCTCTCTTTCCTTCTTGCCTTAGGTANTGGTATCCTGTGACACTTTCAGCCTTTTCAGAAGTCAAGGGAATCTTGGGAATTTCCTGGCCATCCAGTGGTTAAGACTCACTGCTCTGAGCCCAGGGTTTGATCTCTGGTGAGGGAACGAAAATCCTGCAAGCTACAATGATATATTATACAACACGGGGAATATAGCTAATATTTTATGGTCCCTTTAAATGCAGTAGTGGATCACTGTGTTGTGCACCTGTATTATATAATATATAACATACATCATCTCTAAAGCAAACTTTGACGAAAACACCTCATGGGAATTAGACCAACAGGAAAAAAGAGAAATGAACAAACAAAAATGCTACAATTTATAGTTGTAAAGACTGTGAATTATAAATTATATTCCAATGTCAGAGACGTTAAAATGTGAGAAAATGAGCATATTAGAATCATCGAAGTACAATGTTGTCTCTAGTCCTCAAAACATATCTGCAAAGGAGGTGTAATATCCTTTGACTTCATTCATATGTTGTCCTTGTAAGATAGTAGTAATAGTAGTAAATATGATAATATAATCTAACAGTTATTAGCTGTTATCTGTGCGAGGAATGGTTCTAAACACTGTGCGTAGACCTCATTTAAGCATCACAGCAGTGTCCTGTGAGGTAACTACTGCTCTCTCTCCATTTTGTTGGTGAGGAAATTGAGGTACAGAGAGGGTGAGTGACAGCTAATAAGTGACAAAGTCCAATTTAAACCCAAGTTAAGCTGACTCTCAAGGTTTCACGCATTCTATTCCAGTAGACTATTCTTTCTTTACTGTGTAAGAGGAGCTAAACTAATATATGCTGCTCTTTCTCCAGAAGAAAATGAAAGATTTGTTTCAGAGGGATAGGAGTACTATGCTATTGAGTGTTTTCAATCACACAAACAGTTATTTGTTTTGAAACAGTAACACTACAGTTTCCTAAAAACTCATCTTGCTTTCATAGGACTGCGCTCCACTTGGCCTGTGCCAATGGCCATTCAGACGTGGTCACTCTCCTCCTGGAGAGAAAATGCCTGCTTGACCTCTGTGACAGCGAAAACAAGACCGCGCTGATGAAGGTATGGGGCAGCGAACCATGTCCACATGAGATGGATGTGCTTTAACTACTGAGAGTAAAATGAATTTATCTCATTGAAATATAGGAAACTGGTGAAGCTTGTGGACTATTTACTTTGAATTCCTAGAATTCACACTCTTGTTTCTTGGCACAACACTGACAGGCCATAGAATGTCAAGAAGAGGAGTGTGCGACTCTTCTGCTGGAGCATGGTGCCAACCCAAATGTCATGNCTGGTGAAGCTTGTGGACTATTTACTTTGAATTCCTAGAATTCACACTCTTGTTTCTTGGCACAACACTGACAGGCCATAGAATGTCAAGAAGAGGAGTGTGCGACTCTTCTGCTGGAGCATGGTGCCAACCCAAATGTCATGGATATCAATGGCAACACCGCTCTCCACTATGCTGTCTTATGCCAGAATATATCACTCGCAGAAAAGCTGCTTTCCTATAACGCCAATATAGAAGCCAAGAACAAGGTATAGCTCAACTAACTTTATTGACAAAATATTTGCAAACCATTTTTCTAAACCAGAAGTGTTTTATTAATAACAGTATGTAAATACGTAGACTGAGTAGTGTCCAGCAGGCCCTGTTACCATGGAAACAACTCCAAAGCCAAGTCAGGGGGTGGGTGGAAAATGTCAGAGCCCACAGAAAGGGCAAAGCTCTCTCTCTCAGCCACCCTTCTACCCTAGGAGGAAGATTTTCCCACTAGAACATGCTCAGGAGTGGGTGGTAGACTCAAGTCCTACAAAAATGAAGGCCTGGGGGGAGGGAAGTGATGTGATGGGTAGCTGCTTCCACGGGCTCAGGGAATGGATGTAGCTGCTGGGGGAGGGTTGTGGGTAGGAGGAAGGAGAGCCAGTGCCCAGCAGGGGGAGCTGGGAGTGCAAGTGGGCCGGGGAGGCAGCAGGCCTGGAGCCCTGAGCCCTCCAAGACCCCAGTTCTGAGATCCGGTCACGTGGGTCAGGTCATGTTTGACACCCAGCAAGGGTGTTCACTTGTGCTGGTGACCACTTGGTTCGCCAGGTACAAGTGGGTCTCCCACGGTCAACCCTGGGGGGCTGCTCGGCGGGGTTGCAGCTGAGTGTGAGCAGCTGATGATGGTGAAGCTGCCCCTCCTGCTCTTTCTTCTGCGGCTGCAGCCTCGCCAGGAGCTGCAGAGAGAGCTCCCCCACTCTCACAGGCGGGCTCAGTTTTCCTTGTTGGAAACTCCAGCCTTCCCTGAGTGAAAATATTTTGAAAGCACTTGATTTTCTAAGATGTCACTTTAAATCACGATATTGCTCAAGAAGCATTAGAGAGTAAAGCATTCATTTTTGTGTTGATGGCAGATATTTGTGATAACACTGCACTTGTTAAAGGTAAAACTTTTTCCAAGTATTTTTCCCTTACTGAAAAAAAATTTTTTTTTTCTAATTAGTCTAAAATAACACAGTAAAGCAAAATTTGCCTTGGAAATAGACTTTGTCTTAAAACTCAAACTAGCATTTGACAACATAGTAGAAATCTTACTGCTGTTAACACATTCCAATTTTATGAAAAAATGATTTATATAAAAATGATTTCTCTGTCTTTGCCCAAGCTTCTGAGGCTAAAAGGAAAGGCAAAGGAGCGAGCAGGTGAAAAATGCAGATCAAGTTGGAATTTTGGCAGTGGGGGTATACCAAGAAAGAGGGTTTTTCAAAAATATTTATTTGGCTGTGCTAGGTCTTAGTTTCAGCATACAGGATCTAGTTCCCTGACCAGGGATCGAACCCAGACCCCCTACACTGTGAGCACTGAGACAGCCACTGGACCACCACAGAAGTCCCAAGGTTTTTGGTCCCCCCCCCCCACCTTCAGTTTGGTTTCAGGGTTAATAGTTGTTATTTTGAGAAAGAGATTGAATGAATTGGAGACTTGCCTAGATAAAAATTTTAGGAAGATTTTGCAGAAAGCAGATCAGCAGTGAGCAGGTGGTAATTAAGTTGGAAAGAAAAGAGAACAAATATTTAACAGAAATATTATCCTATTCTGGCAGAAACAGCCAGTTAGATAAGAGTCTGGACTCTGCTCTCAATCTAGAAGGTCTTGATGGAAAGTAAGGGGTTTATAAACAATGAGATCAGGTTGCCTTTTGTGTTTATTAGTCCCTGTTCTACCTTTACTTACCCAGGAAAATTTAATTCTGTTTTGATGACTCTTACCTCTTATACTTTTCTTTTGTCTTCAAATCCTCAGCTANATGGAAAGTAAGGGGTTTATAAACAATGAGATCAGGTTGCCTTTTGTGTTTATTAGTCCCTGTTCTACCTTTACTTACCCAGGAAAATTTAATTCTGTTTTGATGACTCTTACCTCTTATACTTTTCTTTTGTCTTCAAATCCTCAGCTAAGAGAAGGAATTGGCCATGTGGGTGAGAGATGAGACTGGAATGTTTGCTGCACTAGTTCTCAGCTAGATTGTGCTGGGGAAAACCACAATCACTTGGGAAAGTTTATAAAAAAAATTTATAAGCCTAGGCTGTTCCCCGAAGATTTTGATGAAATAAATCAAGAAAGGCCTGGACATGTGTACTTAAAAATATTTCCTTGAGATTCTGATACTATCCTTGGTGAAGAACTATGGAGTGATTAAGGATAATTTCTAAGTGTACCTATCTCAAAAATAAGTAGTCTATTTGGAGTTTGATCAATGCTAGCTACTTCCATCAGCTCCCTCCTCTGCAGCAATATTAGCCAGACTTTTTCCTCTGGCTCTGTGACTGAGAAGTTAAAAGGAATATTTTTGGCAATATCTATTGGCTTGAATAATATAACTCGCTTTTCTTCCAACCACTAATTATTCAGTGACACTCCAAGAGTCTTTAGAGATTTGCTCATGGCGAAGTCACTTCATCTGTAGAGTCTGACCTTTTAAGAATGTTACACCTTCTGTTATCAACCAGGTTGTTAGGTCAACAGATGTTTGTTACCAACAGTGTTTTCCTGACTGCAGTGATAGTAACTCATGAGCCTTCTTTCGGTGTCAGTAGAACAGACTCTTGCAGTGTGTCTGTTAGATTTGCTGAGCCCTGGCATAAGCAAGATGACAGCTTTAAACTTCAAAACCCATGAAGTTAGTACAGATGGGGATTCTTTTAATAATTTAGTTTCAGCTGTCTTAGGAACTCACTATCCATTTGGTTAATAATCTGAGAGAATTCTAGAAGTAGATTGTAGTTTTAACAAGCAGTGGAAACATTCTTAANTTTAAACTTCAAAACCCATGAAGTTAGTACAGATGGGGATTCTTTTAATAATTTAGTTTCAGCTGTCTTAGGAACTCACTATCCATTTGGTTAATAATCTGAGAGAATTCTAGAAGTAGATTGTAGTTTTAACAAGCAGTGGAAACATTCTTAAAGTGGGAATTTTGAGTCTTGTTTTTTAAATTTATTTCAATAAAATTATGAGTCAACAGCAATTTTTATTACATACTTTTTTTATACAATTTTTATTACCCACTTTTCTTGTGAAACACATGACACTAAAGAAAGGAAAGCTTTCACATACAAATATTTGCTTTATACCCACCCGTTTGGAAACAGCAAAACGTGAAAGCACAAGTGGGCTACAGACCAAATGTGGTCCTTGGATATGATTAGCTTACCTACCTCCACGAACAGAGTCAACATCTAAATTTTAGCAAACTCATGCAGAAGTCTGCATTTCAGACTTCTCAGGGAACTAAATCTGGTCCCCCTTGAGCCCATTCTACTGTTTGGTCTGCATGTGGAGGCCTCCCCTTCTGTATGGGGCATGTGTTTGCAGGTTTGCCAGCCTCACCCGGCTTTTTCACTTACTCAGGTCACCAGCTTTCCCTCCATAAGCGTTTGAGTTTCCAATTCTTGTTTTACAGTTTATTTGATAACTATTTCAAGATTTTAAATACAGTCTAATTAATCTATAATTGATTTCATATTTTAAAAGAATCTCTTAAGGATGGGATTGAAATTTTCAAATTAGAATTTTTAAGTTGGTTGTGGCAGTTTCACACTGAATGAGTCTCCCAAACACACAGGATTATGAGAGAAAGCACAGGGAGGGTTCACGGAAAAGCAAGTCCCCGAGAAAACGCTGAATGCATATTTATTGGAAACTTACCTTGTAATCTTTAACTAAGAGCAGTAAAGCAAGACAGAGACCAGAACACTGGGATTAATGAAGCTTCCTCCTGGAGATCTAGAGGTAATCATATGAGAGTCGTCCAGAAAGGTCTTTGAAGATAAGCGATGTTCTGTGTCGAAACAGCATCTAGCTAATGCTGACCTGTCAGTTTAACTTAAGGGCAGGGGAAGGAACAAGCAAAGGAGAATGAGTAAGATTAAATTTCAGGAGACTTTGCTGAGAAAGCCAAAAACCATGGTGCCCGCAGTTGGTTTTTTGGAAGAAAAAAAAAACACAAAACAATTTTTCTCTTTGCATGTTCATGTAGAGGATAATATTCCCATTGGAATGTCTGTAAACTTTATGAGGTTACTCTTGGTCATCCTTCGATAGGTTATGCATGCTACAGATAATATTTATATATTCCTGCCTCAGCATTGTTCCTAAAATATGCAGATGATTTAGTACTTAATTGATTCTTTCTAGAGGAGTGTTGAGCAAGTAAATACTACAATATTCCTGATAAATACTACAATAGAAGCAAAGATCCTTGGAACCAGTAAATGTTGAAAGTGAGTTTTAGAGAATGGCTCTGTGGTTCATCTTTGGAAGAGGTAGAGGAGGAGCATTTTATTATTTATCTTTTTGAAAGACGTATTTGGCTGCACTGGGTCTAGTTGTGGCACGTGGGCTCTAGTTCCCTGACCAGGGATGGAACCTGGACCCCCTGTCTTGGGAACTCAAGTCTTAGCCCCTGGACCCCCAAGGAAGGCCAGGGGGAGGAGCATCTTGAAGAGATAGAAGGCGCGCGGGGGGATGAGGAGAAGGGGCTCCCTTTTATTTACTTTCTGAATTATATGTTTAAGTTCAGAGAATCTATTGCATGATTTTCAGTTCAGTTTAGAAATAGGTTAACTGTGTACATTAGAAATGGTTTTTCCTGTTTTATAGGATGACCTCACACCACTCTTACTTGGCATAAGCGAAAACAAACAGGAAATAGTGGAATTTTTAATAAGGAAAGAAGCAAACATACATGCGGTTGATAAGATGGAAAGGTACAGTTGTTCTTTTTCTTTTTAAAAACCTTAGTGCTGTTTTTGGATGCTAACGTCAAGATTAAATTAATAAGAGGTTTCATTTGTGATCAATACTTCATCAGTTAGGTAGAAAATCAATTATTCTGACTGGGAATCGTGAAAAACTATACAGCAGGAATATATTGCAGGATTCATATTCCTTTATAATATTGAGTGATGTCATATGCAACTTATTTTTTTTCTGGTTGATCTTGTAGTAGCTGAGGGATTTCATACTAGTTTCATTAGCTTTATAAAATATGGATTCTGCTTTTTAGTTTACCTTATGACAGTATTAAATTTCTTAATTATTTTATAATGATTGTTTAACCTCTACTTCTTATATATTTTTCCTTAAAAGATGCATACTAAACATAAAGGACTTGATTTTGTCTTTTGGATGACTTTTTGCTTTCAATTACTTTCTTTGAAAAATACTGATATTATTAGATTGCAGAAAAGTCCTTCACAGTTTAGTGACTAAACAGCAACAAAGAAGTGATTAGTAATCACTGTCACCAGATACTGTGGGCTCATCAGTTTTTATCCTTTTTCATTTCTAGTACAATTTGATGTTTTCATTTTAAATGGAGGTAGAAGGAAGAATGATAGGTTTAATTGGATAAACAGTTCCTTTAACAAAGATAAGTCAAAAGTGAATGATACAGACGAAAATGGTGGGCTTTAGATTCAGACTGGGTTCAACTCCTAGCTTTCCTACCTATTAGAGTTATGACCTTGGGCACAGTACTTATCATCAGCAAATAAGTTTCCTGATACAAAAAGGCAAATAGTAAACATCCTTCAAAGGTGGCTGTGTGTATATATAGTATTTCATTTCGTGAAGAGCACATGCTTGTCAATATCATTAAGTGCCACGGTGACTATTTTTATTTCCATTATTGTTAATATTTTTGTTTTAAGCCTGCAAATAGCCTTTGCTTAACCCAACCTCTGACTTTGAAGCATAATATATCAGACTAAGAGGAAATGGGGGATTCGTCCCTTAAATACTCACCTGCCTCAGATAAGTGACCTCAGCATAGTTTCTTGTCCATCAAGGACTTTGTTATTATTTTTTTAAAGCATTTATTTATTTGACTGCATGGGGTCTTAGTTGTGGGAACTCTCAGTTGCAGCATGTGGGATGAAGTTCCCTGTCCAGGGGTGGAACCTGGGCCCCCTGCATTGGGAGCCTGGAGTCATAGCCCCTGGTCCATTAGGGGAGTCCTCATCAGAGACTTTTGAAATAGTAAGTGCTGCTACATGCCATCCCAGGGGGACAGGAGGCTTCTTTTCCATCTCTTCGTTTTAGCCTTGAAAGTAATTTACAAGGATGTACACTTGAGCATGTAAATGGTCAGTTCTTCATGGAAGGGCAAGATG
Organism: Neotragus pygmaeus; assembly: GCA_006410875.1. Taxonomy (NCBI): domain Eukaryota; kingdom Metazoa; phylum Chordata; class Mammalia; order Artiodactyla; family Bovidae; genus Neotragus; species Neotragus pygmaeus. The sequence goes on from SJYV01054472.1 coordinate 43,632, forward strand.
TTAACTTGGTAAAACATATCAAACGAGCTGTTTCTGTAAGTTAACTCAACTTCATGAGGGTGATGTTATCTCTCTGTTGTTTTAGAACTGCCCTCATACTTGCTGTCAATTATGAATCTCTGAATGTAGTCAGTCTTCTCCTTCAGCGAGGTGCTGACGTCTTTTCTCAAGATATCTTTGGACAGACTGCAGGAGACTATGCTACTGATAGTGGTTTTAATGTGTAAGTGTTCACATTAAAATGCCAGTTATCACTAAACTGCAGCCAAAAAGAATTTTAACTGTTACTTGTTACATGACCAGTGAGAGTTGTCTGTTTGGTGCAGGCAGCTTCTATCCTGTGGGGGCACCTTTCCTTAGGCCATAGGTTCCCTGAGATCCTTCCCAGAGTAGTGGGTGTCAACTTGCCTGAGATTCCATAGCTACAGTTGGCCCCCTCATGGGATCTGTTTCCTGTAATAACGAAAATCTTCCAAAGGATTTATCTGCCTCAACTGTAAGTGTTTTCTGAGTCTGACCCATTCAGCAGAAATCCTTAAATCTCAAGTAAATTAGTTCAGAGAGGAACTTAGAGAGGTAAGCCCTGCCTAGGACTTGCCAGTATCCGTTGTGAGAGTAGGGTTACGTCTTCCAAGTGACTCAGAGATGAACATGGAGATTAAGCACCATTGTCAGAAAGATCTGCTGGTTGAGAGTTTGAGCAGGTAGAGAATGGAGAGTAGTCGTCCAGGCCAGGTCTTGGTTGTGATTAGTTTTCTGCGCTTGGTGTAATTAGCTGTAATAATGGGGGATAATTATGTTATCTAATGTAGTGAGTTCATATTTTATAAATAAATTTAGGTACAAATTATAGAAGAGCTGAGATTCCCTAAATTAAAACCACAAAGAGCAGCTAATCACCATAATTAATAACAGTTTCTTGCAACCCTTGAATGCTAAACATATAAGAAAACAGACATTGGTTTTATTTGGAATTTCAAAGTAGTTCCAGCAATAAATTCAAGAACCAGTTATTCCATTCTTTGACTGTTTCTGCAAGCATTTGGGGGATATATTATCTCATTAAATCCTCTTAATCCCCTTGTGAAATAAGGCAGTAAGATCCCAGTTGTGTAGAGGAAGACTTTGAACTCAAGAGAAGCAACTTCTCTAGAAACAAAGAGCAGTTGGTTACAGAGCTAGGATTTGCGAGTTTGAAAGAGTATTCTTATGCCAAGCTAAATCTAGTTAATCTACTGAGCTATATTGCCCTCAGTTCATGACTACTTCATCTTCCTTTTCTTTCTCCTTTAAATATGCTAAGTAAAACTTTGTAGAACTTAGAAACTTGCAATGTATGGGACAATTGTAGTTTTGATATTATCGCTGACATTGTCTGAAATGATCTAAGAATTTAACATATTTGGTAGTTGTTTTTCATAGTAGTGTTAAAACATTATTTATCACATTTTTAACACACAGCTTTTGTGAACTGATCTCTGAATATAAAGAAAAGAGGCCTAAAACTCCTCTGAAAAAGAGCAACTCAGGTATGTCTTCTGATAATAATGAATTACTCTTGGTGATTCTACCATAGATAAAGTAGAAGTGAGGAAGTTTCGATAATGAAAGAACTATGATAAAATTAGTGTAAACTGCATGTGTATTTTATTTTAAAATTAATATCTTAATAGTCTAATATTCAGAATTGTTAAAGAAGTTAATTGTAGGTAATTTAATATCAGAGACAGTATTGCCTGAAAAAAATTCCATGTATTTAATCACAGCCCCTAAAATCCTGTATTAGATTTTTGTGTAAATTAGAAAAAATATCTGTTAGTATGATATATATTTTGTCTATAATCATATTATAGCAAATTGGACTTCTTATGAAAGTGGAACTTTAATTTTTACAAATAGTTTGCATTTAGTGAATGAATAATTATTAGTTACTGTGTAGTGATTAGTTTCATTTAAAAAGTTACCATAATTTAAACTGGGAACCTCAACAATCCCTTCCTGGTAGGATATGCTATGCTATATGCTATGCTAAGTCACTTCAGTCATGTCCAACTCTGTGTGACCCCATAGACGGCAGCGGAAGTCCAGGAATACTGTGCTGTTTAAATGTGCTATTGTCAGTTTATAGAACTGATTCTGTTAATGGTGTAATACCATTTTCTATCAGTCTCCTAGAGTTTGGTTAGGATTATGGTCATTGTAAACAGCAGTTCTTTCTTCTTTCTTTCTGTTCTACATTCGATGACTCTAAAGGAGAGGAGTGGTTCTCAGGCATTAACGGCCCATGAGTACAGCACAATCACTGTTCCCTCTACTGTGGTCTCCAGGTGTGGTCCCAAAGGAATACTTTGAAACAAAACATCAGTCTTGAGGTTTTAATAGTCTGTATTTTCCTTTTGTTGATTTAAAATGTGTCTTACTTTTTTTCTTTAATAGTGGAAAAGAGTTCTGAAGAAGACTTTTTAAGCAGGTAGGATTTGACAGATTTTTAAAAATTGTATGTGTTACTAAGAGAACACACAGAGAAGAGAAGCTAATGTTTGTTGAGTGTTCTGCTCTGGGTGAGAGACTGCACTATGTGCTTAACGTTTGTGACCTCATAGAGTCATCAGAACAGCTTTGTAAAGTAATTGTGTCCTACTTTTACTTAATTAGCCAACTGTGGTTTGGGGAGGTTAATGAATTGACCCATGATTCCATGGTTAAAATGAGTTGACCTGTGATTTGACAGCTGGCATGCCTGGCTCCAACATCCACTCTCGTGTCCCTCAGCAAAGATTGAGAAGTATCCATGTAGCATATAAGTGAAACATATAAATTATTTCTTTGACTTGCGTCCGTTTTAAGTTTTAGACATTGCGGGGAACTGCTGTATTCCCTTTACAGTAAAGGGGGGGAATGGGGCCTTCTCCATAAATTATTTCCCTGCTGAAGGACCAAGACTGCCATTTTTGATGGACACAGGTTAGTCTCTGAACCAGAGACAGACAATGGAGAAGGAACAGCATATCCTTCTACTTTAAGTCATCAGGTTTATTCCACTTTGGGCAAACAAAAGTTATGTAAGTCCATCAACTAGATTTTCAGTTCAACTATTAGGACTTGGTGAAAACATATTATTTTCAGGCTCAGCCAGTATATCGGCTGTCAGTCTTTGTTATGGAAACTAAGAATGAGTCTTACCTAGATGTGTGCTAGGTTGGGAGAGATGGAAGCAGAAATAGGTAACTAAAATCTTTTTGGAGACTTCTCTGGGGGTGCANTAGATGTGTATAAGAGACAGGTATAATATCATATGTGAAACGAATCGTCAGTCCAAGTTCAACGCATGATACAGGATGCTCGGGGCTGGTTCACTGTGATAACCCAGAGGGATGGTATGGGGAGGGAGGTGGGAGGGGGGTTCAGGATGGGAAACACATGTACACCCGTGGTGGATTCATGTTGATGTGTGGTAAAACCAATACAATATTGTAATTAGCCTCCAATTAAAATAAATAAAATTTTTAAAAAAGATGAATATGAGACGGAATGAAGGTCAAGATGAAACAGATTATTTTACAAACATGACAGAAATAGTGGGGGTAAGTCAGATGAGGTACGCTATATTATAAATATGAGATAAATTATTTCCAATTCAACTTAGGAGAAAGTGAGGTTGTGAAAACTCAATACTTATACTCTTCTGAATGACATATACCTGATTTTTATGAAGAACTGAGAGAAAATCTGATACTTAGCTTTTCTGGTGGTTATTTTTGAGGTTGGTGGTTGTTTTTGTTTTTTTCTTTAATTGAAGTGTAGTCATTTACAACACTGTGTTAGTTTCAGGTGTATAGCAGTGTGACTTGGTTACACTTATATATGTATATATCTATATTGAATATAGTTCCCTCTGGATGTTCATTTCAATTTGAAGTGATTTCTCTTTTTAAAAAAATTCTCACTTTGAAATTAATCAAGTGATGTCTTCTATTTAATCTAGCAAAACTTTCATTCATAGGCAATTCTAGATGAGCTCTGTTTTAGGNCCCTCTGGATGTTCATTTCAATTTGAAGTGATTTCTCTTTTTAAAAAAATTCTCACTTTGAAATTAATCAAGTGATGTCTTCTATTTAATCTAGCAAAACTTTCATTCATAGGCAATTCTAGATGAGCTCTGTTTTAGGCCTTCAGTTCAGTTCAGTTCAGTTGCTCAGTCGTGTCCGACTCTTTGCGACCCCATGAATCACAGCACGCCAGGCCTCCTGTCCATCACCAACTCCCGGAGTTCACTCAGACTCACGTCCATCGAGTCAGCAGCCATCTCATCCTCTGTTGTCCCCTTCTCCTCCTGCCCCCAATCCCTCCCAGCATCAGAGTCTTTTCCAATTAGTCAACTCAATATATTATGAATTAAGAATTTGTGGCCCTTCTGTTTCTTGTGGTTACTAACTTACTGTTTGATACATACTTAATGTACTTAACTAATTTATCTTACTGTTTGGTATAATCTTGCTGGAGGTTTTGGATCTTTTTGAAAATAAAGAGGAAGTAAATAAGCATTTTATCTTGTCTTTTACTAAAATTATAATTTATAATTATATAAATGAGATTCCTAAGCTCTCTTCATGACATGAAAAATTTTAAGCTGCAACAGTCTTAAAGAAAAAAATGTAGAACTCTGTCCCCCCCTTCCCCGGAGAGATTCTGATTTATTTTTTCCTAATATCTGCAAGTAATGGGCAATTACACACATTAAATGAATGAAATCACAATTCATGATTTTTTTCTTATGTAGACTACTTGTTATAAAATCATAAGGAAAGAATAATTATCAACAGAGTTTAGAAAATTATCTCAGAAAGATAATTTTTTACTTTTTAAAATATCTCTAGTAATATGTATATTCCATTTTAAGAATTTTATTAAAGAATAAAATTTGAAGACGTTTATTTTTAAGAAGTATTTTTTTTAGTTAAGAAGTTGTTTCTAAGTTAAGTTTTATTTTTAAGAAGCTTTATTAGCTTTAGTATTTATAGGTGTTAAATTAGCATGTCAGTTTTTGTTATACATGTTAAACTAAAATGCAAATTCTTCCATATCTAAAACTCAGTCATTGTGGTTACTTGATTTTTTTCAGCTCATTTGTTCTTTCCTGATGTGAATATTGAACCCTGCTTGAAAATCATAGATGTATTTGAAAACTTTTAAATTTCCAACTTGGATAATCATAGTTTTACTACTTTTTTTACATCTAGATTGTTCCTTCGATCTTTGTCTGCCATTGAAGAGGGCATAGATAGAAAAGTAGAGCCATTCGTGCGCTGTTTACAGGGAAAAAAGAAGAAAGCAATGAAATTTTCAGATGGGGTTTTTAGAAAATGTATTTATTTTTCAACTGAAGGATAATCACTTTACAGAATTTTGTTGTTTTCTGTCAAACATCAAGAATCAGCCATAGGTACACCCATGTCCCCTCCGTCTCAAACCTTCCTCCCATCTCCCTCCCCATCCCGACCTTCTAGATTGTCACAGAGTCCCTTTCTGAGTTCCCTGAGTCATACAACAAATTCCCATTGGCTATCTATTTTACATATGGAATTGTAAGTTTCCATGTTACTCTTTCCATCCACCCTCTTCCCTCTTCCCCTCTCCCCATGTCTGTAAGTCTGTTCTCTATATCTGTTTCTCCCTTCCTGCCCTGCAAATAAATTCATCAGTACCATTGTAGATTCAGAATCTTTGTAGATTCCATGTATATGCGAATAGTATATGATATTTATACTTCTCTTTCTGACTTGCTTCACTCTGGAGAATAGGCTCTAGGTTTGTCAACCTCGTTAGAACTGACTCAAATATGTTTCTCTTTATGGCTGAGTAATAGTCCATTGTATATATTGTTCTAGTTCTATGAAAAATGCCATTGGTAATTTGAAAGTGATCACACTGAATCCGTAGATTGCATTTGGTAATATAGTCATTTTTACACTTTTCATTCTTTCTACCCAGAAACATGGAATATCTCTCCACCTGTTTATGTCGTCATTCTTTTCTTTCCTCGGTGTCTTAGAATTTTACATCTTTTGTCTCCTTAGGTAGGTTTATTACTAGATACTTTATTCTTTTTGTTGCAATGGTGAATGGGATTGGCTCCTTAATTTTACTTTCTTATTTTTCATTGTTAGTATATAGGAATTCAAGTGATTTCTGTGTATTGACCTTGTATCATACAACTTTGCTAAATTCATTATTTAGCTCTAGAAATTTTCTTTTACTAGAAAATAGATAGTTTCTTTTGGGTTTTCTATGTGTAGTATCATGTCATTTGCAAAAGTGAGAGTTTTACTTCTTTTCAGATCTGGATTTTTTTTTATTTTTTTCTTCTCTGATTGGCATAGCTAGGACTTCCAAAACCATGCTGAATAATTGTGGTGAGAATGGACAACTTTGTCTTGTTCGTGATCTTAGAGGGAACGCTTTTCATTTTTCCTCATTGAGAATAATGCTTGCTGTGGGTTTACTCTATATGGCCTTTACTCTGTTGACAAAGGTTCCTCCTGTGTCCATTTTTTGAAGCGTTTTTGTCATAAACAGGTGCTGAATTGTGTCAAAGGCTTTCTCCGCCTCTATTGAGATGATCATATGCTTTTTATTTTTCAATTTGTTAAGATGGTGCATCACATTGAAATTGGTTTGTGTATACTGAAAAATCCTTGCATCCCTGGCATACACCCAAATTGATTATGGTATATGAGCTATTGAATGTGTTGTTGAATTGTGTTTGCTAGAATTTTGTTGAGGATTTTTACATCTGTGTTTATCAATGATATTGGCCTGTGATTTTCTTTTTTGTGTTGTCTCTGCCTGGTTTTGGTATTGAGGTGATTTTGGCCTCATAGAATGAGTTAGAAAGTGTTCCTTCCTCTGCAATTTTTTGGAAGAGTTTCAGAAAAATAGGCATTAGCTCTTCTCTAAATGTTTGATAAAATTCCCCTGTGAAGCTATCTGGCCCTGGGCTTTTGTTTTTGGGAGATTTCAAATTCAAAGTGATAACACTTTCAATTTCAGTGTCTGAAATTGGCTTGTTTGGAATTTTTATGTCTCCCTGATTCAGTTTTGGGAGGTTGAACTTTTCTAAGAATCTGTCCATTTCCTCTCAGTTGTCCCTTTTATTAGCATATTGTTGCTCATAACATTCTCTCAGGATCCTTTTCATCTCTGTGTTGTCTGTTGTAACCTCTCCTTTTTCATTTCTAATCTTGTCAATTTGATTTTTCTCCCTTCTGGTCTTGATGAGTCTGGCTAGTGGTTTGTCCATTTTGCTTATCTTCTCAAAGAACCAGTGTTTAGTCTGATTAATCTTTGCTATTGTTTCCTTCATTTTCTTTTTCATTTATTTCTGCTCTGATCTGTATGATTGCTTTCCTTCTGCTGACTTTGGGAGGTTTTGGTTCTTTTTCCAGCTGCTTTAAATGTAGGGTGTTGCCTGTTCGATGCTTTTCTTGTCCTGGAGGTAGGATTGTGCTGCTATCAACTTCTCTCTTAGAAGTGCTTTTACTGAATCCCATAGGTTTTTGGTGGTTGTATTTTTGTTGTCATTTGTTTCTAGGAATCTCTTGATTTCCCTTCTTATTTCTTCAATAATCTTTTCGTTATTTAGTAATGAATTGTTTAATCTGCATGAGTTTGTGTTTTTTTACATTTTTCTCCTGTAGTTGATATCTAGTCTCATGCTGTTGTGGTCAGAGGAAATACGTGATATATTTTCAATTTTTTTAATTTACTGAGGCTTGATTTGTGGCCCAAGATGTGGTCTATCCTGGAGAATGTTCCATGTGCAGTTACGAACAAAATGTACTCTTCTGCATTTGGATAGAAAGTCCTGAAGATACCAATTAGATCCATTGGGTCTAATGTTTCATTGAGTTTTGTGTTTTCTTATTGATTCTCTGTTTTGATGATCTGTCCATTGGTGTAAGTGGGGTGTTAAAGTCCCCCACTATGACTGTGTTGCTGTTGAATTCCCCTCTTATGCCTGTTAGTGTTTGCCTTGTGTATTGAGGTGCCTCCATGTTGGGGGCATAAATATTTCCAATTGTTATGTTTTCTTCTTGGATTGATCCTTTGATCATTATGTAGTGTCCTTCTTTGTCTCTTATAATATTCTTTATTCTAAAGTCTATTTTGTGTGAAATAAGGATTGCCACACTGGCTTTCTTTTGGTTACTGTTCAAATGGAATATCTTTTTTCATCCATTTACTTTCAATCTGTGTGTATCTCTAGGTCTGAAGCAGTCTCTTGTGGGCAGTATATATTTGGCTCTTGTTTTTGTATTCATTCAGGTACCTTTTGCTTGGTGAATTGAATCCATTTACTTTAAAGTAATAGTCAATATATATGTTCCTGTTGACATTTTCTTAATTGTTTGGGGTTTGTTTTTGTAGGTCTTTCCTTTCTCTTATGTTTACTGGCTGTAAATCCCTTTAGTATTTGTTGTAAGGCTGGTTTGGTGGTGCTAAATTCTCTTAACTTTTGCTTTGTCTGTAAAGCTTTTGATTTCACCATCAATTTTGAATGAGATCTTTTCAAATGGGGTTTTCTGTTTCTTTCTTATGTCATAGTAGTACTTTAAAATGCCTCATAATTCCATCCTCACATAAGCATTTCTCCTCTACAAATTAAAACTTGTCTTTTAAGATCAATTTTAAAACAGAGTCTTCTTGTAGCATCTTGAATTGGTGTTTTACAATTAAACCTTTTCATTAAACAAAATGCCTATTATGGTAATATGAGAGAAATGAGTATTTTCATATATTTATAAAAGTATATTTTTATATCCTTGAAACATGTTGAAATATATAATTGAGGATTTTAATCTCATAGTTTTCTTCCCCTGGTATTGTTTTATTTTCAAAAGTTCAGAATTATGCCTAAGTTTGCATTAATTATACCAGGTTAGTATCTTTTACAAATAATTATCTTTACAGTATATTTTTCCTGAATAAGTTTATCTATTTCTAATTCAAATATATTTACCCAAATCCTTTCTTCTGAGTCTCTTGCATGCCTCAAAATAATTTATTACACCCCAAATTGAAGGCATTGTCCCTGATGCTTCCCTCATCCCTGACTCTTTGTAATCTATCCCTTCATCTGTCCTCCCCATCCTAGTAGACAGCATCACTGAAATGCCACAGCAGGAAAAATCCTGGACTCCAGACTTCCTTGAAATTACCGCCTCCAGTCACTCAGGAAGTTCAGTATTTTCTGCCTGCTTATCATTTTTCATATCTTATCACCATAACTCACTGTCTCACCTATAATCTTGAAATATTCTTTTCTAGTTTTGCTACCCTGATGTTCTTTTTTATGTTGCTGCCAGAGTAATCTTTCTAATATATTCTTGTCAATCTTTTCATTCCTCCTGGCTCTGCAATTTGTTTTAGAATGACTATTACCATTTTAATTTGGCTATTTTCAAAGCCAAATTAGCTTTTTAATTACAGTTTAATGGACACTTTGGGTGATGTATAGTATCTAGTGTGCCTACTGTCCACCCTGGAGCATTGGTTTTTTTTTTTAATGCTCTCCTGTAAAATACTGTCTTATTTGCTATTTCCTTCTATCTAAGTCTGAATTTGGCTATAAGGAGTTCATGGTCTGTGCCACAGGCAGCTCCCAGGCTTGTTTTTGCTGACTGTATAGAACTTCTCCATCTTTGGCTGCAAAGAATATAATCAACCTGATTTTGGTATTGACCATCTGGTGATGTCCATGTGTAGAGTCTTGTGTTGCTGCAAGAGGGTGTTTGCCATGACCAGTGCGATCACTTGGTAAAACTCTATTAGCCTTTGCTCTGCATTCTGTACTCCAAGGCCAAATATCCAAATAGGGAAAGGAGTACATCAAGGCTATATATTGTCACCCTGCTTATTTAAGTTATATGCAGAGTTGGCAACCCACTCCAGTGTTCTTGCCTGGAGAATCCCAGGGACAGGGGAGCCTGGTGGGCTTCCGTCTATGGGGTTGCACAGAGTTGGACACGACTAAAGCGACTTAGCAGCAGCAGCAGAGTACATCATGAGAAACTCTGGGGTGGATGAAGCACAAGCTGGAATCAAGATTGCTGGGAGAACTATCAATAACCTCAGATATGCAAATGATACCACCGTTATGGCAGAAAGCGAAGAACTAAAGAGCCTCTTGATGAAGGTGAAAGAGGACAGTGAAAAAGTTGCCTTAAAACTCAACATTCAGAAAACTAAGATTATGGCATCCAGTCCCATCACTTCATGGCAAATAGATGGGGAAACAGTGGAAACAATNAGAGCCTCTTGATGAAGGTGAAAGAGGACAGTGAAAAAGTTGCCTTAAAACTCAACATTCAGAAAACTAAGATTATGGCATCCAGTCCCATCACTTCATGGCAAATAGATGGGGAAACAGTGGAAACAATGACAGAGTATATTTTCTTGGGTTCCAAAATCACTGCAGATGGTGATTGCAGCCATGAAATTAAAAGACACTTGCTCCTTGGAAGAAAAGTTATGACCAATCTAGACAACATATTAAAAAGCAGAGACATTACTTTGCCAACAAAAATTCATCTGGTCAAAGCTATGATTTTTTTCAGTAGTCATGTATGGATGTGAGAGTTGGACTATAAAGACAGCTGAGCACCAAAGAATTGATGCTTTTGAACTGTGGTGTTGGAGAAGATTCTTGAGAGGCCCTTGGACTGCAAGGAGATCCAACCAGTCCATCTTAAAGGAAATCAGTCCTGAATATTCACTGGAAGGACTGATGCTGAAGCTGAAACTTTGGCCACCTGATGTGAAGAACTGACTCATTAGAAAAGACCCTGATGCCAGGAAAGATTGAAGGCAGGAGGAGAAGGGGACGACAGAGGGTGAGATGGTTGGATGGCATCACTGACTCAATGGATATGAGTTTGAGTAAACTTTGGGAGTTGGCAATGGACAGGGAGGCCTGGTGTGCTGCAGTCCACGGGGCCACAAAGAGTCGGACACAACTGAGTGACTGAACTAAACTGAACTTTCTACTTCCTAGTGCAGTGTAGTCTTTTCCCTTTCATTTGAATAAAAGCATGACACGAAATAAAATAAATTTGTGATGATGTAATGTGTTTACGTGTTTAGTAGATCCCTGTCACTTGAAGGAAGAAGATGACACTTGCTTTTCCCTGTTTGAACCTGGTCCTCCAGTTTTTCTCTCTATACAGTTCCCAGTAACTGTGAGCTAGTTTTCCACATGACTTATGAACCTTGTTTCACACCTCATCTGTTGATTCTGGCCACCCTTCCTAGAATCCCTGTCACATCCCGGCTCTGCTCTCTCTGTCTTCTGGACACAGCCCTTTGTCACAGCGTTCCTTCAGCTTCGCAGGTACACCTGCCGCCTCTCTCCTTTGTGCGCGTCCTGTGCTTTGTCCACTTCAGCTGCAGAGATGTGGAAGGATACTCTTCTGCTCTTGTTTGTTTCCGTGTGTCTCTGCCTTGGCTAGACGCAGAGCAGAGTCGCTCTTCTCTTTACAGTTCTAACTTCTCCCAGGACACCCTAGAGGATGTGCTAGACACAGTGATTGTTTGTCGTCTCACTGACGGGGTGAAGGACCAATGAATGAATGTTTTCTGAAGTTGGGTTTTGGTTTTATTTTGTCTTGTTTTTATAGGAAGGAGCCACAAAGCCAAAACTTGTTGAAAATGAAAGTGATGCTGATATTATTGAAAGGACTCCCCAGGAGCAAGCAAATCATGACCATTTGACTTCTGTTGATAGAGCACGTGAAAATGATAGAAGTGGTAAGTTAGTGAAAAAATAATTAGTTCTGTTTCAAGATACTCTACAACCAAAGGAAGGTCGAGAAATAAGAGGCGGAGGGTACAGGGAGGAAATGAAGGAAGGAAGCGCAGGTCTGTGGGGGGAAGGGGGCAAGAAGTCATGAAGGTCTCCAGATAAAGGGAGAGTATGTGACCTGGGCGATGAATCTGAAGTGAGCTTCTAGCACCAACACTTGTCAGAGAAGAGCAACAAAGTTCTCCCTTCCTCCTGTTTACTTGTTGTTAGGAAGACATTCAGAACTGCGGGCCCTGGGCGTGCAGAGTGGTGTGTCATCCTCTGGGGGAGCGTGGGCATAGGTGCTCAGCTGTAAACGTATGCACATTGGTGTTGCTGCTTTCCAGGATGGTGTCACATGGGACAAAACAAGAGAGCGGGAAAGAAGGAGAGAGTAGGGGACACAATAGGGAGATAAGGAACCTACAGCCTGATAGAGTCCACCGGAAAGTTTCCAACTTGTAATGCAGTTTCAATTTGGGGGGAAAGTGTTAGAGTGAGGAAGTTGAGGCTAAGATTTCAGGAGAATAAACTAAGTTGAAGTAATGTAGAAGCAGACACTCCGTTAGACCAAATAGTTTCTCAAATTTAAATAGTCGCCTGGGGACTATGTGGGAAGCGCACATGTTGAGCATGAGGTCTGAGATTCTGCATTTCTAACAAGCTCTCTGAGTAGCAAGGGTGTAGCCTTGCATTTAGAGAAATCCGGAAGAGCATTGGCTAGTGCAGGCCATAACAGGATCAAGGAAAAGCATTATTTTATTTTTCTTTCTGAGCGTGTTTATAGCCAGAGGGAAGCAAAGAGTCGAACTAGCAATTAGAGATGTAAGATACCATTGCTATGCAAAGAAGGAAAAGAAGTGGTAGGGATGATCCAGAGAAAGAATGTAAAGGGGGAAGAATTCAGACCACGGATCCAGAGTTTACCCTTTATAGAGGAAAGACTCTAGTGAAAGGACAAAGGGAGGGAAGTAAGGCTTTAGGGAGGTGAGTTTGGAGTTGATGAGGACACTTGAGAGAACTCCTTCGAGATGGCTTCAGTGTATTTACACTGGAAACAGATAAGATCATTGTTGTTCCCGATAATAAGGGAGGCAGGACTGGGTGCTAGAAGTAGGGACAACCCCAGCTACTCCAAGTAATGAGAGACATCAAAGATATATGTTGTACTGGTATTTGTTATTCAAATTAGATTAATTTGAATATGGAGGGATTGACTTTTTATTTTTAAGATAACTGATTTTTTGACAGTTGTCTCACAGAAATCCTTTTATGCATTAGCATGATGTACCCAACCAAACTAAGTTTTGAAACAAAACAGATTGATAGGGTTCATTCCCTAAATGCTAGAATTGTTATTTTCAAAAAATACTACTCTGATTTTAAAACATGCAAGATTTTTAACATCTAATAATTCTGTGGCAATTAAATTTATTATTTCCTTTTTGATCATTGTACTTCAATGTTGAGAATTTATTATACATTATTTCATAGATGTGTTTTATATGCCTTCTTGCGTGAGTGGATAGGGAAATTTTAAGATGGCTAAATTAGAGCCAAGACATGCAGGCATACCAGCAGCCCACATAGATATGGGGAAAAAAATGAATATTTTTATGAACCGTCTTTCTACAAGTATATATTCGAGCTAATCAGTTCATTACTCTTTCTCTGATGAGAAATGAATTATACATTGAGCTGAACTGTTATCCCAACTGTGCACTTCTTAAATGACTGGATAGATTGAAGAGCATGTTAAATACTTGTAGTGTAATGGTGTAAATGTTACTGCTGTATTGCATTCAAGATATACTGGTGCATTTTACCATCAGCTTTCACGTTTACCTTCTTGGGTTCATGACTTGCTCCTCTGATTAAGATTAATTTTCTCGTCATCAGTCAGCATGTTCACGTTGGTCTCTGTGCTCTTTAATATTTTCTGAAGTCATTGAAAACATGATGTTACTTTTGAAATCTTACTGCATGCTTTGGTAAACCTGTATTCCTGTTTTTTCTTCACTCTCTATAATGGATTCCTATGTCTGTCTTGCCTGTGTCCTAACATCCCCTAAAAACAAGACACTGAAACCGAATGTATTCAGTGTCAAGGCTGGTCACGAGGATTCTGCTCAGTACTAATTCTGCATGAGTGTATAGCTGGCTTTCATATTTACATGTCATTAACTCTATGTCCATTTTGCGTTTTAGGTTCTCTTGCTGCTGCTGCTGCTAAGTGGCCTGAGAAATGTCCTAATGTGAAGGTAAAAACACTTACGCTTTTATCTTGAATTATGAACTGTGGATTGTATCATGTGTACATTATTTATTAATCAACTTGTTTCCAAACCAATTCAGCCCACAGTCAGAGTGAAAGAGTCTGTTCCTAATAAAACAGTCGGAATGAAGGATCCACAAACATCTAGTTCAGGTAAGTTTTGCAATACACACTTAACTCTGGTTGCTGCATTGCAGCATCAGGGAAGTCCCTTCTGGAAAGAGCGACACTGAAATACTTGAAATGCTAGCTCTTCGTACTCCTAAATTCTTTTTGCAAATTTAACTGAAGAATTGGACATACATAAGGTAAATGTTATTGTTGGTATCCATGTTTTGAAAAAAAAGATATTTATAAGCATATGAACAAAAATGTTTAAAATGTAAGCTTGAACTCAAGATGTTTCTGTATATGTTTCAATACCCTTAAGTTCTCAGTTTAGAATCTCTATACTCTCAGGAATTCTCAGAGATTAATTATTAGACCCTAAGATTTTTCAGCAAATTTGGAAAACTCGGCAGTGGCCACAGGACTGGGAAAGGTCAGTTTTCATTCCAATCCCAAAGAAAGGCAATGCCAAAGAATGCTCAAACTACCACACAATTGCACTCATCTCACATGCTAGTAAAGTGAAGTGAAGTCGCTCAGTTGTGTCCGACTCTTTGCCATCCCGTGGAATGTAGCCTGCCAGGCTCCTCTGTCCATGGGATTCTGCAGGCAAGAAAACTGGAGTGGGTTAACATTTCCTTTTCCAGGGGATCTTCCCAAACCAGGGATTGAACCTGGGTCTCCCGCATTAGAGGCAGATGCTTTAACCTCTGAGCCACCAAGCCAGGCTTCAGCAGTATGTGAACCGTGAACTTCCAGATGTTCAAGCTGGTTTTAGAAAAGGCAGAGGAACCAGAGATCAAATTGCCAACATCAGCTGGATCATGGAAAAAGCAAGAGAGTTCCAGAAAAACATCTATTTCTGCTTTNCTAAGATCCTCTATAATTGAACTGCAGATGTTTGTTCAGAAACAGTGAGGTATTTTAAAAATCTACGTGTGAAGGACTGCCGTGACAGTCCAGTGGTTAAAACTCTGCCTTCCAAGGCAGAGCGTGTGGGTTTGATCCCTGGTTGGGGAGCTAAGATCCCATGTGCCTCACAGCCAAAAATCCAAAACATAAAACAGAAGCAATATGGCAGTGAATCAATAAAGACCTTAAAAGTGGTCCACATTCAAAAAAAATCTTTAAACAAAAAACCCTATGTGTGAGAATCATTGTTTTAAAATCTGCATTTTAGGATGGAAATTGAAAATGCCAAGTTACAAACTACAGTCAAAAAGCAAGCGGGCAAAATCGAACAGCTTCAGAAAGACCAGTTAAGTTTGAGATGGGTAAGTCAACCTCTTAATTTCTGTCATACTGAGGAAGAATTTTAACTTTTTTAATAGTAATATATAAGAATATTTTGGACAATGTGAAANCTACAGTCAAAAAGCAAGCGGGCAAAATCGAACAGCTTCAGAAAGACCAGTTAAGTTTGAGATGGGTAAGTCAACCTCTTAATTTCTGTCATACTGAGGAAGAATTTTAACTTTTTTAATAGTAATATATAAGAATATTTTGGACAATGTGAAAAGTCTCATTAATTAAAAAGTTTATGGTATTTTTACTGATACTGCTTGCTACTAATAGCATACTTACTCTTTATAGAAGGAATGGACTGAATTAATAAAATTAATGATTTTTGTAGTAAGATTTTAATTGAAAAGATTGTGACAATCCAGTCCAAAAGTAATATTTTATATAGAAAAATATTTTGTGTGTTCATTTCTCTGTCAATGAAATCAGGGTTTTTCCACTTTCTGGCTATTGTTAATAATGCTGCCTTGAATATTGGTACACAAACATCTGTTAGAGTCTAAAAAATTGAGTAATGATTTGATTGAGAATTCTGAATTTCTCTTGTAATTCTAACCCTACTGTGAGATTTTTGAGAATGAGTCATTCTTAATATTGTAGCTTATTCTCTTCACCAGGAATGAATACTATGTCTACATAGAACGGTGTTTCTGAAAGAATGTATTTTTCCTTTGTTGGATTCTTTTTTTTTAAAGAGCTGAGGTATGCATGGGGATTTTTCAAAAATTACTTTAGTAAGATGATATTTATCCTGGAATATCTTGAACCACCGATGAAAATTATTTTACAGCATCTTTAGAAAGTAAAATGTAAATATAGCCACACTTAAAAAAATTTTCATTAGCATTTAGTATTTTATGTGTCAGTTCAGTTGCTCAGTCGTGTCTGACTCTGCAACCCCATGGACTGCAGCACACCAGGCTTCCCTGTCCATCACCAACTCCCAGAGCTTGCTCAAACTCATGAACATCGAGTTGGTGATGCCATCCAACCATCTCATCCTCTGTTGTCCCCTTCCCTTCCTACCTTCAATCACTCCCAGCATCAGGGTCTTTCCCAATGAGTCAGTTCTTCACATTGGAGCTACAGCTTCGGCATCAGTCCTTCCAGTGAATATTCAGGACTGATTTCCTTTACGATTGACTGGTTTGATCTCCTTGCAGTCCAAGGGCCTCTGAAGAGTCTTCTCCAACACCACAATTCAAAAGAATGAATTCTTTGGTGCTCAGCTTTCTTGATGGTCCAAATTTCACATGCATCCATGACTACTCGAAAAACCATAGCTTTGGTTAGATACACCTTTGTCGGCAAAGTAATGTCTCTGCTTTTTAGTATGCTGTCTAGGTTGATCATAGCTTTTCTTCCAAGGAGCGAGGGTCTTTTAGTTTCATGACTGCAGTCACCATCTGCAGTGGTTGTGGAGCCCAAGAAAATAAAATCTGTCACTATTTCCATTGTTTCCCCATCTATATGCCATGAAGTGATGGAACTGGATGCCTTGATCTTCATTTTTTGAATGCTGAGTTTTAAGCCAGATTTTTCACTTTCCTCTTTGCCTTTCATCAAGAAGCTCTTTAGCTCCTCTTCACTTTCTGCCATAAGGGTGGTGTCATCTGCATATCTGAGGTTATTTATATTACTCCCTTATATCTTGATTCCAGCTTGTACTTCCTCCAGCCTGGCATTTCACATGATGTATTCTGCATAGAAGTTAAATAAGCAGGTGACAATATACAGCCTCAGTGCACTCTTTTACTAATTTGGAACCAGTCCGTTGTTCTTGTCTGATTCTAACTGTTGCTTCTTGAGCTACATACAGTTTTCTGAGGAAGCAGCTAAGGTGGTCTGGCATTCCCATCTCTTGAAGAATTTCCACAGTTTGTTATGATCCACACAGTCAAAGGCTTTGGCGTAGTCAATAAATCAGAAGTAGATGTTTTTCTGTAATTCTCTTGCTTTTTCTATGATTCAACAGATGGATGTTGGGAATTTGACTTCTAGTTCCTCTGCTTTTTCTAAATCCAACTTGTGTATCTGGAAGTTCTCATTTCACATACTTTTGAAACCTCACTGGGAGAATTTTGAACATTACTTTGCTAGCATGTGAGATGAGTGCAGTTGTATAATTGGTTGAACATTCTTTGGCATTGTTTTTGTTTGAGATTGGAATGAAAACTGACCTTTTCCAGTCCTGTGTCCATGGCTGAATTTTCCAGATTTGCTGGCATATTGAGTGCACCACTTTCAAAGCATCATCTATAGGATTTGAAATAACTCAACTGGGATTCCATCACCTCCACTAGCTTTATTTGTAGTGACACTTCCTAAGGCCCACTTGACTTTGCAATCCAGGATGTCTGGCTCTAGGTGAGTGATTACACCATTGTGGTTATCTGGGTCGTGAAGATCTTTTTTGTATAGTCCTTCCGTGTATTCTTGCCACCTCTTCTTAATATCTTCTGCTTCCTTTAGGTCCAACCATTTCTGTCCTTTAATGTGCCCATCTTTGCATGAAATATTCCCTTGGTATCTCTAATTTTCTTGAATAGATCTCTAGTCTTTCCCATTCTACTGTTTCTCTTTATTTCTTTGCATTGATCACTGAGGAAGGCTTTCTTAATCTCTCTTTACTATTCTTTGAAACTCTGCATTCAGATGATTGTATCTTT
>SJYV01054472.1:65429-137041 GCA_006410875.1 Neotragus pygmaeus
ATCTCTCTTTACTATTCTTTGAAACTCTGCATTCAGATGATTGTATCTTTTCTTTTCTCCTTTGCCTTTAGCTTCTCTTCTTTTCTTAGCTATTTGTAAGGCCTCCTCAGACAAACATCTTGCCTTTTTGCATTTCTTTTTCTTGGGGATGGTCTTGATCACTGCCTCCTGTACAATGTCACAAACCTCCATCCACAGTTCTTCAGGCACTGTCTATCAGAGCTAATCCCTTGAATCTGTTTGTCATTTCCACTACATAACCATATGGGATTTGATTTAGGTCATACCTGAATGGTCTAGTGATTTTCCCTACTTTCTTCAATTTAAGTCTGAATTTGGCAATAAGGAGTTCATGATCTGAGCCACAGTCAGATCCCGGTCTTTTTTTTTTTTTTTTTTTTTTGCTGATTGTATAGAGCTTCTCCATCTTTGGCTGCAAAGAATATAATCAGTCAGACTTTGGTATTGACCACTTGGTAATGTCCATGTGTAGAGTCGTCTCTTGTGTTGTTGGAAGAGGGTGTTTTGGTATGACCAATGCAGACTCTTGGAGGGCACAAACCAGGAGCCAGGAGAAAGGAGCAGTGTCCCCACAAGAGACTGAGCCAGACTTGCCTGTGAGTGTCCAGGCGTCTCCTGCAGAGGGGTGGGTCGACAGTGGCTTGCTAGGGGTCAGGGGCACTGAATACAGCAGTGCGTGAACAAGTCCTTTTGAAAGAGGTGGCCATTACCGTCATTAGCCCTACCATAGTTTGACCTCAGGCCAAACCACTGGGAGGGAACACAGGCCCACTCATCAACAAAAACTGAGATGAAAGATTTACTGACCATGGCCCTGCCCATCAGAATAAGATCCCACAGTCAGTCTCTCCCATCAGGAAGCTTCCATAAGCCTCTATCTTTATCCCTCCGAGGGCAGGCAGAATGAAAACCACAATCACAGAAAACTAATCACAACTAATCACAAACTGATCACATGGATCACAGCCTTGACTAACTCAATGAAACGACGAGCCACGCTACGTCAGGCCACCCACGATGGAAGGGTCGTGCTAGAGCGCTCTGACACAATGTGGTCTGCTGGAGAAGGGAATGGCAAACCACTTGAGTATTCTTGCCTTGAGAACCCCATGAATAGTATGAAAAGGCAAAAAATAGGACACTGAAAGATGAGCTCCCTGAGCTGATAGGTGCCCAATATGCTACTGGAGATCAGTGGAGAAATAACTCCAGAAGGAATGAAGAGACGGAGCCGAAATGAAAACAACGCCCAGTTGTGGATGTGACTGGTGATGGAAGTAGAGTCTGAAGCTATAAAGAACAATACTGCATAGGAACCTGGAATGTTACGTCTATGAATCAGGGTAAATTGGAAGTGGTCAAACAGGAAATGGCAAGAGTGAACATTGACATTTTAGGAATCAGTGAACTAAAATGGACTGGAATAGGTGAATTTAACTCAGATGACCATTATATCTACTACTGTGGGCAAGAGTCCCTTAGAAGAAAGGGAGTAGCCATCATAGTCAACAAAAGAGTCTGACATGCAGTTGCTATTGCTAGTGCTAAGTTACTTCAGTCGTGTCCGAATCTGTGCGATCCCATAGACGGCAGTCCACCAGGCTCCCCTGCCCCTGGGATTCTCCAGGCAAGAACACTGGAATGGGTTGCCAATTCCTTCTCCAATGCATGAAAGTGAAAGGTGAAAGTGAAGTCACTCAGTCATGTCCGACTTAGCGACCCCATGGACTGCAGCCTACCAGGCTCCTCCATCCATGGGATTTTCCAGGCAAGAGTGCTGGAGTGGGATGCCAGACATGCAGTACTTGGGTGCAATTTCAAAAAGGACAGAATGATCTCTGTTTGTTTCCAAGGCAAATCATTCAATATCACAGTAATCCAAATCTATGCCCCAGCCACTAATGCTGAAGAAGCTGAAGTTGAGCAGTTCTGTGATGACCTACAAGACCTTCTAGAATTAACACCAAAAAAAGATGTCCTTTTCATTATAGGGGACTGGAATGCAAAAGTAGGAAGTCAAGAGATACCTGGAGTAACAGGCAATTTTGGCCTCAGAGTACAGAATGAAGCAGGGCAAAGGTGAACAGAGTTTTGCCAAGAGAGTGCACTGGTCATAGCCAACGCCCTCTTCCAACAACACAAGAGATGACTCTACACATGGACATTAGCAGATGGTCGAGTTTATGTGTAAAATACCCTATTTTTAACAAATAAATGTTGGCCGTTTAAATTCCAGAAAGATGACAAAATGATGAAAAATTATTTTAAGCTCTTTGTGGGAAAGTCATTCATTTTTAAGTCTGTCCTGACTGGCATCAGGTTTATAAACTGTGTTGACTATAAATGCATATCACTCATGAGCACATGAGAAATAATACTTTCTTTTATTTCTGTGCTCACACTCTGAGCTCTGTGCTGTCCTTTTCTTAAGAAATGACCTCTGTCTGTAGCTGAGTCATGTTTCCTATGTCAGGTTCCTCTTCATCGAACTTCTAAGAAAATCCCAAAGGCCTTTTGTATGTCTTGGTCTTGGTTGGACTTCCCGGATGGCTCAGACATTAAAGAATCTGCCTGCAATGCAGGAGACCCAGGTTCGATCCCTGGGTTGGGAAGATCCTCTGGAGAAAGTGAGAGTGAAAGTGCTCAGTTGTGTCTGACTCTGACACCCCAGGGACTCTACAGTCATTGGAATTCTCCAGGCCAGAATACTGGAGTGGATATCCTTTCCTTTCTCCAGGGGATCTTTCCAATGCAGGGATTGAACCCAGGTCTCCCACATTGCAGGTGGATTCTTTACCTGCTGAGCCACAAGGGAAGCCCAAGAATACTGGAGTGGGTAGCCTATCCCTTCTCCCACAGTCCGTGGGGTCACAAAGTGTCAGACATGACTGGGTGACTAAGACTTTGTCTCTGTTAGGTCAAGCAAGCACACAAGCAAGCGGTATTTTTGCTGCCAAGGTTCTCTTTAAAGTGTTTGGTGTCCTGTGAATTTGATTAGGGTTCATGTCATTGGAAAAGCTACCCTCAAAAATCTTTTTGGAGGGAGGCATCATACCTTGGGCTTCCTGTGAAGCTTTGCAGGATGATGCCTTTAAAATTCTTAGGCTCTTAAGATCCTTAAAGGAATCTGAGGCACCAGCTTGAGTCTTTCTAGGGTCTAAATGAAGGGTTTTACAGTCTACAGGTTTTACCTTTAGACCATGTTTTCCTTGACAGCACCCTAGGTTTGATCTTAGCCAAGAAGCCATTTCTGTCTTTTTGCATCATGTGACAGGTGGACGAGTGGAGATGCTGTAAAGGGGATACAGATATTGAACCCAGTGAGTCCTGGTTCTTTTATATTTAATAGTTCCTTTTTTTTTTTTTTTTTTTGTCTCATAGCTTATCCTTCTCATTGATTTTACTTTCAGCTGCTTCATAGCAAGCATCTCCACCTCCCATGTTTTAGTGTCATTTTCTTCTCTTGCCTAGAAGCCGTCACTGGCAGCCTCTCAAGGGCCATCAGGCTTCTGTTTACAAAGTCATGAAGCCCTTTGGGTTTTCATTTCTTTCTCTGCATCCATTCAGGTCCCACCCACATCCAGGTTCAAAAGCATTCGCACGTGTTTTAGTTCTTTTTTAATGGCAATACCTCATTTTTGGGCATCACTGACTCGACGGACATGAGTTTGAGCAAGCTCCAGGAGTTGGTGATGGACGGGAAAGCCTGTTATGATACAGTCCATGGGGTCACAAAGAGTCAGGTATGACTGAGTGAACTTCACTGAACCCCATTTTTGATATCAGTATCTGGGCCAGTTTTTTATTGCTAACAAATTGCATTAGAGATCACCCAAAGCCTAGTGACTCAAAACAGCATTTCCTTTGTTCACAAGTCTGCGTTGGGGCAAGGCTCAGTGAGTGAGGCCAGCTCATTTCTTCTCCAGTCATTATCAGCTGGGATGTTGTGAAGGTGGGGACCAGGCTCATCTGAAGGCTTGTTCATACACATGTCTGGCAATTGGAGCTGGCTTTTGGATGGGTCATTAGGTGGGGGCGGTCAGTGGGGACAGTGACATGTGCTCAGTATGTGGCCTGGGCTTCATCACAGCGTGGTGACTGATGCTAAGAGTGGGTTCCCCACGGAGCCAAAGTCAGAAGCTATTTAGCTTGAGAAATAACATAGCAGTTCCCCCAGACTCTGTCCGCTAGAATCAGTTACTAAGGCCAGCACATATTTAAGAGGAGGAAATTTCATGAGAAAAGTGTCAAAGAATTTGTTGACATGTTTGAAAGCCACCAGCTCCACTCACCTCAACTTACCAAGTAACCACTCTGTCTAAATGAAAGTTCTTTCCAACTCTGTGTCGCTGAAATTCCAGCAAATATGTTTTGTTTGTTTTGTTTGCTATGTTCTCTCATTCTGTGGAAAGTAACAAAGGGTTACAAGAAAGAGGCATTTTTTTGTTGTTCAGAAAAATGTATGGATCATCTCACTAAATTTTTAGGAGAACGGGATATCTTTAGCCTTGAGAATCATTTCTGTTTGGAATGCAATTCAAATTAGGAAAAACTATTTCTAGTTCAGAAAAAGGCTTATTGGATTAGAATTCATATTTACAAGATTTAGTCATTAGAGTCTTATTTTCACAATCTTCTTTTGGGAGGCATTTATTAACTCAGCCCTAGATAACTCAATACAGTATACCTCTAACTTCTTTAAAAACTATGGGACATATTGAGGGGAAGGAGCAAGAGACGTTCTACTAAGGGGTGACTTGCAGTCATTTCCCGGAGGAAAGATAGAAAAGTTTTATTACAGAACAATAAGAGTGTAAAGTCAAGTGCAAATGTTGTGAGACAAAGATGATGACAGTGAAGAGTATGTTTTGTGACTCTTGGTGACTTCTTTCTTGATTCTCTGAGTAATTCCTGGTCCTACGTTCAACAATACAGATATCGTCATACTTATTTGATCCTCGGTTTGTATGAGGCTGGGCTCAGTCCAATTCCCTCATTACCAAATGGTATTTGTTTTATTCTTGCAGACTGATGATCTTCCAGCAGAGCTGGAAACTGCGTGTTCAGAATGTCTGCACATGAATGCAAAAATTCAAGTTCTTCAAGAGGAGTTATTATCAATGAAAGGAATGCAAAATAAATGTGAAAAACTAGAGAAGAATAAAAAGAAGTTGGAGCAAAAAATAGTGAACCTCAAAAGTTATACAGAAATGAATATGATAGAATACAGTCAAGTAGAGCAGTATAAACGGGAGATTGAAGAAAGAGTGAGACAGGATCTAATAGCGAAATTAAGAGAAGTCAACATGTTTTTACAGGTTAGTTTGTTGATC
This sequence comes from Neotragus pygmaeus, assembly GCA_006410875.1. Taxonomy (NCBI): domain Eukaryota; kingdom Metazoa; phylum Chordata; class Mammalia; order Artiodactyla; family Bovidae; genus Neotragus; species Neotragus pygmaeus. The sequence continues at coordinate 70,784 of SJYV01054472.1, forward strand.
TGTCATGTACTTGAATTCACCTCACTGTAAATTACATTTTGGATCTATACAGCTTATGTGTTTCCTCTGCTTCCCTTAGAACAGTTTGTATTGTAGATTTCTGGAAGGAAGGGGGCACTTGTCTCTCCCTGAAGAGAGAAATATTTCGGTTTCCATCACAGTTATCACTAAATTGATCTTTCAGAATGATTCTCACTGGAGGATTCTTTTATTTATAAGACCAATTAGTATAAAACAAGACCATGAGGAAGGAAAAAAATACTGTGGTTTAGAATGGGTACCATCCTCTTGAATTATTCTCAAGTTGTCTTGTTCAGGTTTTAAAATTTTAAGTCGATCTTCTTATTCTTTGAATTATCAGCTTACATAAGTACTTCTATAACACTGATTCCACTTTAATTTTACAATTCAGATTTAATTCATTTCACATGACCATGATTATTTTAAAGTTTCACTTTTCTTTTTTTCACATTTAAAATCGCTCTCTGAATTACTGACTCAAAACTAAAGGGAACACATATAATTATTCAGGTTATAACCATTAACAAAAGAAATCTATCTTTTAAAATTTGACCTAGATACAAGCAGCATCTCAAGAAAGCTTAATGCAGTCACAAGAGGATAAAATTGCTTTCATAAGTCAGATGGAACTCAGAATTAAAGAGTTGGAATCTGAACTCTCCAGGGCGAAAACTTCTCAAGCAGAGTTGAAAATATACAGGAAACTCTACCTAGAAGAACAAAAAGTTAGAAAGTCATTGGAAAATAAGCTAGACACGTAAGTCAAAACACAGAATCACAAAATAAATTTAGTTCATTAATTTGTCTCTAAAGCCTAATTTTTATAGAGTCAGGTTCCTGAAATTAGTAGGAAGTGAAAGCTAACTAAATAGTCACTGCTAGAGGGCACCCTAAGACAAATTAGTAATATTATATCCTTGTAAGTTTTCCTACACTATGTAAAATCATGGTTGTGAACTCGGGGGAAATGAACATAGAGGTGAATGGCAGGATAATTCACAAAGTGCCTAAAAATAACATGGTGACCTGACTGAGGGGGTTGTGGAGGATGCAAAGGGCAGATCGCAGCACCTCCAGTGCCGGGTCCAGGTTTCCCTACTAGCTGAAAGCAGAGCACTCCTAGGAAGCCTTTCATAAGCCAAAACAGCGTAAACCAAAGCAGCAGGGACCAGAGGACACATTCTGCTAGTAGATGCATAAAATGAACGTGCAGGAGTAAAGCACAGGGACTCCCAGACAGGGCTCAGGGTGGTGGCGACTTGATGCTGAGACGTGGAGTGTCGCTTCTGGGGAAGGAGCTCGGTGGGGCCAGTCTCCCTGTTTGTGAAACACAAGGCCTCTCGCTATAACAACACACACTGAACACCGTTTCAGCTTTTTGCCTTTTTAAAGGAAACCAAAAATCCTCTTCAGATTTTTTTTATTATCATGAAAAACAGGTGCCTATGTAGGCCCTTTGTAGAAGTGAAGTAACATAAAATGAACTTTGGAAAAGCAGGGGATGCTTGTAATTGTTCCCGGGGCTGTTTTAGCCGTTTTCAGTCTCACCCAATGACTTTCTCATCCTACCCTCGAGACTGTGGCTCTAGGTGATTCCTCAGAGGAAATGCTTAATTTTTCTGAGGCCATGAGTGAAACATTCATACAAGGGTGGTGCAAGCAAATGCTTGGAAGGGGCTTTGTGGGATGGGGTGTTTCTTCCTCCCTGAACTGTTTCCTGGAGGCAGCGGTGTCCCAGAGGCAGCAGGTGTCGCTGGGAGGCCACCTCCCTCTCTCTCTGACGCCCTTTCTCTCCTCTCCCAACTGTGACTTGTTACTTGAGGAGCCCCAGACACGTGTGTGCTTCTTTAGAGCAAGGTTACAGCTATCATTGTTTACAGGAGGTCTGCTCTGTGCTTTCAGTGTTCAAACAGTTTAGTAGGACATTCCATTTACTATATGGCAACGTTAAAAATGGAAATCATTTAGGGAATCATGCTGTAAAGAGCAACATTGCATAGGAACCTGGAATGTCAGGTCCATGAATCAAGGCAAATTGGAAGTGGTCAAACAGGAGATGGCAAGAGTGAACGTCAACATTCTAGGAATCAGCAAACTAAAATGCACTGGAATGGGTGAATTTAACTCAGATGACCACTATATCNAAAGGTCTGTCTAGTCAAGGCTATGGTTTTTCCAGTGGCCATGTATGGATGTGACAGTTGGACTGTGAAGGAAGCTGAGCACTGAAGAACTGATGTTTCTGAACTGTGGTGTTGGAGAAGACTCTTGAGAGTCCCTTGAACTGCAAGGAGATCCAACCAGTCCATTGTAAAGGAGATCAGTCCTGGGTGTTCTTTGGAAGGAATGATGCTAAAGCTGAAACTCCAATACTTTGGCCACCTCATGCGAAGAGTTGACTCATTGGAAAGACTTCGATGCTGGGAGGGATTGGGGGCAGGAGGAGAAGGGGACAACAGAGGATGAGATGGCTGGATGGCATCACTGGCTCAATGGACATGAGTCTGAGTGAACTCTGGGAGATGGTGATGGACAGGGAGGCCTGGTGTGCTGCAATTCATGGGCTTGCAAAGAGTCGGACAGGACTGAGCGACTGAACTTAAAAAATGCAAATCATTTTGGGAATCGTGAACAAAATTGGTGTTTTCCATCTTCTCCAGCACTAATGGGAGGCTGGCAGAGATGAGCACCAAACTTGAGGTGGAGAAACAGCAGGAAAGATCTTTACTGAGCACTCTCACTACGCCAGTCCTGGAGTCACCCTGGTGTTGAAAATTTCAATAATACTTCAGTGTTCCTTATGAATCTTTCTCCAAAACCAAATGTAGGATTTTCTACCTCAATTCCACGCCCTTCAAATAACAGCATGGTGACTTACTTGATCAAGATTAGTTCTACTATCTTTTTTTCCTTGGGTTTAGGATTTCTGCTATGATTCTTATTTTTAATTTGAACTTCCGGACTGTTTATTTGACTTATGTGCACTAAGTAAAAGCCATAAGTAACTGTGCTAATCAAGGAGAGAAAAATTTTATGATTTTTTTTTTGTCCTAGATTTCTATTTTTAAGAAATACTTATTAACATCTTAAATTTCTTGAAAAGCTGCATTTAAATTCTACTTTAGAAATGCAATCGTATACTTTCAGATATTTGACCTCCTAATTGATTTCACTTTGGCAAGTGTTCATTAATCATCTCCAAGCTCTGCTGAACCCACTGCAGTTTTTCTACCCCTAGGCATAAGTGAATGACTGGCATCTAAACACTAAGCACATGTGGATGTTTTTTTATTTGAAGGAATCCTAGATAAATCCTTTTTATGGATTAAAAAAACTTGTAACACTTGTAACAGAAGATTAATTCTAGTTTTAGGTTAACATTTTTGTCATTTTCTTACACAAGAGTGCATCTTTAATTGCTATTTTACTTAATAGCCTCGTTATTTAACTTTCTAAAAAATATTTTTCTGAGCAATTGTAGAATGTTTCTAAATTTGCAGTTAAAGCAAACATGAAAAAATTTTAAATAAAGCTCACTTTTATCTCTATATCAACAGCACCTGGATGATTGATGACTAAGATAGCAATGATGCGGAGGAGTCTTTAAGTTGCAGCTAGTTTTCATTGTGTAATCACTGTGATTAAAATATCCATTTTAGTCAGAGCACATGGGTTTATGGTTTTGATGGTGTTTTCATGATGGTTATGGTGCAGGTAAAAATAGCCCTTGTTAAGTGCAGTCTCAACCTGTTTGCTCATTTGGCTTCTTGCCATCACAGAAGAGCAATCTAAGGTTTCTTCGACAGCACTGCAGCTATGTTGGGTCTTAGTACTTGAGAGCCGTAAAACTGGAAGACGTGCTTTAGCTGTGCAGTCATAGCAGGCCTCCAAACTTCAGCCCAATCAGACACTTACTCCCGCAGGCCTAAGAGAAGGAAACCAATGCTCAATCCCCGTCCCAGGGGCAGGCTGCCTACAGCAGACTCAAGTTCATGGTGCTGTAGGCACATACATCTTTTCAAAGAACAGATTCGGAACCAAGCAAGCACGTCTTAGTTCCGTGTCCCATACACACCTGTTAGGTCAATCTCCTTGCTTCTCATGAGGAGGGTAGGCATGTAAGTCCTCCCCTTGAAACTTCAGGCTGAGGAAATGAAGTTCAACTCTAATTTCTGACCGGATTTAGATTATAGTTGAGATTACACTCATACTTTTTTTATATACCAATTAACGATGACAGTCGGATAGAAGTATGCTAAATAGTAAAGAGAGCTCTTACTTGTGTTTTAAATTTTGTCCTAAATAAACTCAAAATGTGGATAATTCATTTTGCTGACTCATTTTAATAGACCAGGTTTTATCTGGAGGAAATGAACATCCTTTTTAGACTAATCTCTTCAGTTTTGGCCTGCTTGATTCAACTAAAGATTTTCTTTTTCAAGTTTCCTGTCCTGTGTTTAAAAAAATATCTATGCTTTACAAATTAACTATATCAACTGCTACAAATAGGAGTTTGATATTGATTTATTTTGTTCATGCATTTAAGACATATAATTTAAAACATTTATTAAATGCCACAAGCACTACTGAACTATGTAACAAGGTTTTACATATTCATTTTCTCTATGTTATAGTTTAAAATCTATATGTGTTTTCTTAATCTGAGGAAGTAGCTGGCATAGGACTCTAGACTTTTTTGTAGAATTGTAACTTTGACTAAATCAATGACTCTCATACCTTAAAAAGTGTTTTGCTTTTTTTTTTCCGAAGAAAACAACCTTTCTTTTAAAAAAAAACCTTCTATACAGAACCGTATTGTATAAAAGAGACAAGCATAGAGTCATTTAGCTAAAGGAGTGGCCAGAGATGTCTCTGTCCCTCAACCCTTCAGGGACCCCATGGGACCTTCCCCTTCTATGGGACACAGTTCAGGAACTAACACTTGGGAGAGAATCCTTCTCGCTAAACACCTTTAGACTGAAAACTTGCCCCAGTACATTGTTTTCTGGTGTATAATTTTCTCACCTTTCTATGTTTTTTTGCTAAATGGAAAAGTTTAAAGAAAACTGCAGATGTGTTCTCCTTATTAATATTTGACTTCAAACATGTTCATTTGAACATGATCCTCACCTAGAAATCAAAATAAAGGTCTCGGGAAGAGCTGTTAAGGGAGAAGATGATATTGTGGGTTATTACCAGGATTATGGGTCATTCCCTAATTCTCTGACATGTGTACTCGATAGACTGATAGTTATACTTTTTATCAGATTAATCTAAATAGCATTCCATATATATGTTCTCTGTTATCTAAAAGCAGAATAAGTAGGAATTCATTTTCTTTTATGTGATTATTTTTCTACCTAAGTAATCTTCAAGTTAGGTCTAGTCTCTAAAAGTATTATTTAAATGTCACATGTAGTAAATTATATGTCATTCCTATGATAATATCTCTTGTTTAACTTAAACGTAAATAATATTTTACTTATTTCAGATACAGAAGAGTTGGACAGGAGTATAACTAGAGAACTAGAAGAAGGTATGTTGCCAAAACATATGAATTAAATTTAGACATTGATTTCTGAAATACATGGTTAACAGTCCGTGGCATCTCTTTCCATTGTTTAGATAACAGTTGCTATCTTAAATATTTTTTCTTACATATAGCTAATGAAAAATGTGAAAGCGTGAGCAGTCATAGTGAAAAATTCCTTCTTCCTCATTTATTCACCATGTTCCACTGCTTGAAAAACAATCCCAAAAGGTCTATGTATTTCTTTTATTTCTGGCTATTTCCTTCTTCTACTGCCTCCATCCCTGTGGAACTATCCGACTACACCCTTCACTATTCTCAGAAGGAATAGTGGTGTTCATCAACTCCTCAACTGTCTGGTAGTGGTTAAGGCTAGGAAACCCAGACGGAAGCAGTCGCGTTTGTGTAGCTGTCACTTGGTGAGTGACTTTAAAATGTCTCTCTCGTTGACTTTGTCACCAGTTTATCTTTCACCCTCAGGAAAAGCTCCAAACACCCACATCAGTTTGGGTCCTGCCAAAGTAGTTGACCTTATCTCTTTAGCACCTTACCCTGTCCCTTAGCTCTGCATCAAACCAGCCAGACCGTGTAGGATCCCACAGGTGCGCTTCCTCGCCTCCGGTCTTTGTACATGCTTCTCCCCTCTCCCTCTTGTACTTTTCCCTGTCCTTCAGGTAGCTGCTTACATACCACCTCCAGCAAAAAGCTGGCAGTTCCTTTTGAGTGTTCCTTGTGCCATCTTTTATGTCTTAGTTTTTCTTAGTTTTTATGACTCTATGGAAATCGCCTGTTCATCAATTTTTCCAGTTTAGGGCATATCATTTTTCAGGGTGCAGTGGGTCACCTTCATTTTGTAATTCCAGTGCTTGTCACAGCACTTTTGCACATAGTTATTGAGTACATGAATGAAGAATGAGAAAACCAGAAGGCCTGATCCTCAGCCACACGTGCAACCATGAGCAGATTATATAATTGTAATCTTGTTTTTTGTGTTGTGTCATCTATAGATATATTTCATTCTTCAGAACACTTGGAAAGGTCTCAGTTTTATTTTATCTTTTTCTTAACTAATACTTAGTTAACTCAAGTATTTCAGGTAAAGAATATAATTCTTTCCTTTTCTTTCCAGTTGATGCTGAATTTGCATCTAATTCCTTTAGAGTGTCTCCTTGAGGATCTACAGATGGGTCAAATGTATATGAGGACCTACTATTGAAAACATCACAAGAATATCTACAGACTTTGAAGAAAAAAGATATGATTTGGACAATAAATAGTAAAAGTTTCCCTACGGGACTGTTTACATGAAGTTTTCATTGTTTCCCATTAAACATGATTAGAAATTATTTAAGGAAAATATTTTCATATTATGTGTGTATGATAAAAATGTATATGGTATTTTAAGCGATGTTTCTCTGCATCTAACTTAGCAGAGTCAAAAATCAGCACTGTTGAGTTTTCCATATTCAAAGCGATACTGTTAGTCACTCAGCCATTTCGACTCTTTGTGATCCCATGGACGAGCCCGCCAGACTCCTCTGTCCATGGAATTCTCCAGGCAAGAATACTGGAGCAGGGAGCCATTCCCTTCTCCAGGGGAACTTCCAGTCCCAGGGATCAAACCCAGGTCACCTGAATTGCAGGTGGATTCTTTAGCATTTGAGTGGCCCTTATGAACTCAAACTGAGACCTAATACCAGCTGTTTAAACAGCATCCAAACAACCAGACTTGTCATTAATATTTACTGGTGTTTACTGATTGATAGCTTTTTTGTATTTTCCAGTTTTTATCACTATATATAGACCTAAAGATTTACATACTACTGTTATGGCTATCGTCAATGTTTTGATGTATTACAACTGTTAATAGTGGCATAAAACTTACTACATGTAACTTTAAACATGGATTCATAAGTCTTTCTTCATGGAGAAATAAAGTTTGCCTGAGTTTTTGCCTTTGCAATGAATTAACTTAAAGATTTTTTTTATTTTTCACTAGAGGATAATTACTTTACAATATTGTGATGGTTTCTGCCATACAGCGAGTTGAATCGGCCATAGGTATGCATATGTCCCCTCCTTCTTGAAACTCCCTCCCACCATCCTCCCCATTCCTCCCTTCTAGTTTGTCACAAAGCACCAACTTTGGGTTCCCTGCATCATACAGCAAATTCCAAAAAGACACATGTACCCCAGTGTTCACTGCAGCACTATTTACAATAGCTAGGACATGGAAGTAACCTAGATGTCCATCAACAGATGAATGGATAAAGAATCTGTATATTATTCAGCTATAAAAAGAAATGCATCTGAGTTGGTTTTAATTGACTTTTGATTTACTTTTGGAAACAGTGTTAAAATGAGAGAAAAGTTCCAAGCGCCAGACAAACAAGACATTTTTGCAAAACTCCCCTATCTCCCATATATCCAAGGTACCATTTATATTTCTTAAATGTTTTTTGTTATAAGTGCCCCTCCTTCCCCAAGTCACCTATTTTTCAGAAGATGCCTTTTTGTCCTCGGTTCAGTTCAGTTCAGTTCAGTTCAGTCACTCAATCGTGTCTGACTCTTCGCAATCCCATGAATTGCAGCACACCAGGCCTCCCCGTCTATCACCAACTCCCGGAGTTCACTCAGACTCACGTTCATCGAGTCAGTGATGCCATCCAGCCATCTCATCCTTGGTCATCCCCTTCTCCTCGTGCCCCCAATCCCTCCCAGCATCAAAGTCTTTTCCAATGAGTCAACTCTTTGCATGAGGTAGCCAAAGTACTGGAGTTTCAGCTTTAGCATCATTCCTTCCAAAGAAATCCCAGGACTCATCTCCTTCAGAATGGACTGGTTGGATCTCCTTGCAGTCCAAGGGACTCTCAAGAGTCTTCTCCCACACCACAGTTCAAAGGCATCAATTCATCAGCGCTCAGCCTTCTTCACAGTCCAACTTTCAGAAACATACATGACCATTGAAAAAACCATAGCCTTGACTAGACGGACCTTAGTCGGCAAAGTAATGTCTCTGCTTTTGAATATACTATCTAGGTTGGTCATAACTTTTCTTCCAAGGAGTAAGCGTCTTTTAATTTCATGGCTGCAGTCACCATCTGCAGTGATTTTGGAGCCCCCCCAAATAGTGTCTGACACTTTTTCTACTGTTTCCCCAACTATTTCCCANCAGCACGCAGGTTCTGTTCCCGGGCTGCATCACCCAACCTCCTGGGGAACATCTCACCTCCCACTACCCTATCCTGGGGATACATGGGGTGTGGCGAGTGGGGCCCGCAAAGCCCCCCGTAGCTGATTAAGACAAGCTGGGCACTGGTAGCAGCGGACTAAAGGAGCTGAGCAGCTTGAGAAGCGACAGCTATCAAACACGCCAATGGCCCTGGCAGGTCAAAGGATGAGAGTGGAGGGCTGGAGGCCTGCAGAGCCGGGACTTGGGGGCCGTGGGGCCTGGCCAGCTGCTGGCCTCTCCTGGGATTTATAATGTCAGTTGGCAGCCCTGCAAACCTGTGTGGGAGCAGGAATGCTGAGTCACAGGCCCTTGGTCAGCTTGTAGAGACGTTTTAACACGTGCAACATGAAAGATCCTGCTAAGAGAGAGGACCCTGGGTGTGTGCATTTTGACAGAAAGAGGTTCGGTGGGGACAAGGGGCCATGAGTAGAAACATAAGCAGGCCCACAGGTCCCACCAGCGTGCCTATAAAGTGAAAGTCTGGAGGTGCTCCCAAGAGTGCCCTATCTGTGCCCAGTTAGACTGCCCTGAATGTCCCCGTGGGCAGCGAGCAGGTCCCCAGGCTTGCGTGCCTTGTGGACCTGGTGTGGGGCCGTCTTTCCAGACAGTGAACCTTACCTGCTCTCAGGGCAGGGCTGAGCCCCAACCTACCTGTTCTGATCATCCCAGGTGAGGGTCCAGAGCTCCCTCAGGCAGTGTGTGAGTGGGGTGTGAGGCCTTGCCCAGAGCACCCACCCTTGGTCCAGACCCTTGTCACTCACATGTCCCTTTGCCCAGACCCCTGCCCACAGCCTCCCAGGAGGACTCTCAACAATAGTTTTTGGCTGCATGTCCTGTGTTCCAGCTCAGCTTAGATGTGCCCCAACCAGGTGGTGCTGAGCAGGCTGCTCTCCAAGGAATGCAGGAAGGGGTGTCTGAGCCCAGAGTATAAACCCTCCTCTGTACAGACGAGAAAACTGCTACCCCACTGGTGCGGTGCTCTGCATTCCTCGGACTTAGGAAGCCTCCTGTGATCCTGGTTGCCCCAGTTGTCCCCTTCTGGCCTGTAGAAAGATCTCCCATACCCCCACTCCACCCCCTGCCCTTGTTGTTGTTGTTTAGTCACTAAGTCGTGTCCTACTGTTTTGTGATCCCATGGACTGTAGCCTCGGAGAAGGCGATGGCACCCCACTCCAGTACTCTTGCCTGGAAAATCCCATGGGCAGAGGAGCCTGGTAGGCTGCAGTCCATGGGGTCGCTAAGAGTCAGGCACGACTGAGCAACTTCACTTTCACTTTTCACTTTCATGCATTGGAGAAGGAAATGGCAACCCACTCCAGTGTTCTTGCCTGGAGAATCCCAGGGACGGGGGAGCCTGGTGGGCTGCTGTCTATGGGGTCGCACAGAGTTGGACACAACTGAAGTGACTTAGCAGCAGCTGCAGCAGGACTGTAGCCTGCCAGGCTCCTCTGTCCATGGGATTTCCTAGGCAAGAATATTTTAGAGCAGGTTGCCATTTCCTTCTCCAGGGGATCTTCCTGACCCAGGGATCAATGTCTCCGGGTCATCAATATCCATTAGGAGGACAGGTCCATTAGCATTAGAAGGTGGATTCTTTACCACTGAGCCACCAGGGGAGCCCACCCTCTGCCCTACTGCCAGCCAAAGTCCACTCAGGGGGCCCCAAAGGGATGCTCAGCACCAGTACCATCTCCATCAGACTAACCGAAGTCAGAAGTCGGTGCTGATGGCCTGGCTTCTCTTGCAGAAAGATGGGTGGGTGTACTGGTGAGAAGCGAACCCTCTGGTTTCCATTCAAAGCTGTTTGGTCCACATGAACTCAGCAGGAACCGGCTGCATTCTTGTTCACAGCACAGAGCGAGATGCCCCAGAGTGCTCTGTAGACTTCACCCCCAGAGATTCCATCCCCCTGCCCTGGTAGCAGTTGAAGCCCCCACACCCAGGCTGCTCTGGCTTTGAGGGTCCCTGGTAGGTTCTGACGGGCCTCAGCCCTCAAGGGGTTGGGGGCCCTGCAGAGGAGGGTGTGATCAGCACTGTGAGTCCCGCTCCTCTGTGTTGGGTCCGTGAGAGCTGAGACAGCAGAGGAGGGGCTAGGGTGAAGGAGCTGCTTGTGGATGGGGCTGGCCGCCCCCCTCCAACCTCCCCACTGCTGGCTGCCGCCTTGACCCACTGCTGCCCCAAGTCTAAGGCCTCTTTGTTGACAAGCCGCCGTTCTCTTGCTCCAGCCCTAATCCAGCTCCAATTAGAGGGAGAACATGTGCTTTGGCTGAATGGCCCGGCTGGTGGCAGAGCCCAAAGGCCTACTCACCCGCTGGCCGGCTGGCCTTGCACAGGGGCCCTGCCTTGGTTTGAGGAACATGTCTATGAGAGCTGTGGCTACTCCATACAGAAACAAGGGTGCCCGAGGGGCACCTCTGCAAGCTCCAGGCACTGCACCCTGCCTGCAGCCAGAGAGAAAGGGATAGAAAGAGTGAGTGTGTCTGCAGGACGGAGGAGGGTCAGGTCACACCAGCCGGCGGGTCAGGAGTGGGGCAGCCTCTGCCTCTAGGCACGGAGGACTTGGAGGGGCTCTGCCCAGGTTGCCAGGAGAGGGTCTCCTCCAGCAGGAAAACTGACTTTTCAGTGAAGTTGTAGCTTCTGGAGGCACAAGTTGGGGAGGAGGCAGCGATAATCAGGTAGGGGTCATGCTAGGGTCTTATCAATGTCATCACAGCCTCGCCCACCCAGAGCACCTAACATGATGCTTCCAGCCACTCTGGGTGGGCTGGGCCGCCCTCACATGTTCTCATAGCCCCTGGCCAGGAGGCAGGCAGCCCACCTTTTTCAGGATGCCAAGCTTTCCCTGGTGGCTCAGACGGTTAAGCGTCTGTCTACAATGCGGGAGACCTAGGTTCAATCCCTGGGTCGGGAAGATCCCCTGGAGAAGGAAATGGCAATGCACTCCAGTACTATTGCCTGGAAAATCCCACGGACAGAGGAGCCTGGTAGGCTGCATGTAGTCCATGGGGTCGCAAAGAGTCGGACACAACTGAGCGACTTCACTTCAAGCTTGCCCTGCCTGGGCCTGTCCTGCCCTGATGGCTTCTGTGGCATCTCATTCGCTGCTGTGTGGCATCAGGCAAGTTTCCCAACCTCTCTGTGCCTAAATTTCTTCACCTGTAAAATGGGCACAATTGCAGGACTAGCAGCCCAGGAACCGTTGGAAGCTCTTCCTTCCCAGAGCCAGGCCGGTCCATGAACTCTGCGGCGTGAGCCCAGGAGGACGAGGAGGTGGTGGCCAGCTGTGGCAGATGTACATTCCATGGAAGAAGCCTTTGGGGAGGGCTCCTTCCACATTCTGAGCTTTCTTCCTTTTGTGCATTAGTAAGTTGGCACAGAAATAGCCAGAGCTTCCTAGACCTACGTAATGCAGGTTCAGAGCCTTAAATGATGGGCTCTGGGGCAGAATTGAGCTGCCTCTGAGATTCAAGGATGAGCCCCCAAATAGTGAGCGGTCAGCCTGGGGCAGGCAGTTGAGGATGCGGTGATTGAGAAACAGTGGAGAAATAGATGGCAAGGGAAGAAAGGGATGAGGACTGGCTGGGTGGAACACCTAGAGGAAAGGCCAAGACCACCCCCAGCTCTAGCCTCTGTGGCTGCCCAGCCCGGTTCTGGTGGTTCCAGTTTGTATGTTAGTCGCTCAGCCATGTCTGACTCTTTTCGGACCTCTTGGACTGTAGCCTGCCAGACTCCTCTGTCCATGGGATTCTCTAGGCAAGAATGCTAGAGTGGGTTGCCATTCTCTTCTCCAGGTGATCTTCCCAACCCAGGGATCGAACCCAGGTCTCCTGCATTGCGGGTAGATTCTTTACTGTCTGAGCCACCAGGGAAGCCCTGCCTGGAGTCTGACCTTATTAAAGTTTGTGTTGCTCAGAGATTCTCTTCAGGCAGTTCCACGAACAGAGCCCTGAACTGTGAGGACCAGCCTCGTAGGATCAAGATTCAGGTTCACAGAGACTGGCTCTGACCAGTGCACTGGTCCCCTCTGGGGGAGCTGGGAGCCTGGGGAAGACTTTCAGTTTCTAACTGTGTTCAGATGCAGTGCCTTGCCATTAAACACTTTAAAAAGAAAGCTAGCTATTACAATATTTACCATCTGGTCAAGTCCATGGCCAGAGAAGCCAGCTTGGACAGGCAGGAACTGGGCCTGCAAGATAAGAAGTTCGAGGCTGAGCCGAGAGGCATCCAGGTGGACGTTGATGATGCTTGACTGCTTCCATCCCTTAAAGCTCTGTATTCACTCATGGCATCATCACAGACTTGAAAAGAGCAAGACATTCCGCAAAACTCAAATACACACTCCATTGCTGGGTCAGTGAGGGCAGGACTGGCTCTTTGCTGAGCCCAGGAGGGGGCGTGGGAGGTGTGGACTGGGGAGGGCTGGCCAGGATCAGATCCTGGCATCTGCCCTGCCTGGCACTGCCCAGCAGGAGGGACTGGAGNGTCTTTCCCATTCTGTTGTTTTCCCCTATTTCTTTGCATTGATCGCTGAGGCAGGCTTTCTTATCTCTCCTTGCTATTCTTTGGAACTCTGCATTCAGATGCTTATATCTTTCCTTTTCTCCTTTGCTTTTCACCTCTCTTCTTTTCACAACTATTTGTAAGGCCTTCCCAGACAGCCATTTTGCTTTTTTGCATTTCTTTTCCTTGGGGATGGTCTTGATCCCTGTCTCCTGTACAATGTCACAAACCTCATTCCATAGTTCATCAGGCACTCTATCTATCAGATCTAGGCCCTTAAATCTATTTCTCATTTCCACTGTATAATCATAAGGGATTTGATTTAGGTTATACCTGAATGGTCTAGTGGCTTTCCCTATTTTCTTCAATTTAAGTCTGAATTTGGTAATAAGGAGTTCATGATCTGAGCCACAGTCTCCCTGACATTTATTAAGTAGTATATCAACTCCCAGTTGTAGTCACCCCTTCAAGTCACATTTCTTTGTGAACCTCTGCATGTTGTTGTTATTGTTCTGTTGCTCACTCATGTCCATCTCTTTGCGACCCCATGGACTACAACATGCCAGGCTTCCCTGTCCTTCACCATCTCCCAGAGTTTGCTCAAACTCAGTGTCCATTTAGTTGAAGATGCCATCTAACTGTCTCATCTTCTGTTGCCCCCTTCTCCTCCAGCCACAATCTTTCGCAGCATCAGGGCCTTTTCCAGTAAGTCCTCTTCCCATCAAGTGACCAAAGTATTGGAGCTTCAGCATCAGGCCTTCCAATGAATATTCAGGGTTGATCTCCTTTAGGATTGACTGGTTTGTTCTCCTTGCTGTCTTCTCCAGCACCACAGTTTGAAAGCATCAATTCTTCAGCACTTAGCCTTGTTTACAGTCCAACTCTCACATGTGTACATCATTCCTGGAAAGCTATTTAAATGTTTTTTTTCTCATGGTTATCTGCTTTTGTCAATTTAATTGGCAGATTCCCAATAACTGAACCTAAGAGGGTGGAGGAAGCATTTTCCTCCCCAACAGTTCCAAGAGCTGACATGTTACTAATGCTCACTTAATCCTTGATCCCCTTGTCTTTCTGTCCTCTCAGTGATCTGACTTGGCAGAACTCCAGTTTCATATGAGACTGATGATCCTTCTCCCCTGTCACCCTCTCCAAGGGTCTCAGTGCTGCACTGCCCAGTGATCCTGCTACTTTTATTAAATTTGGATCTTCTGATAAGGATTTCAGATCTCTTCTCTACAAACTTCTCACCATGCTTCTCCCCTCTCACTTGTACCACACAATCTTAGGTCTCACAACAAACTTCTTGAAAGGGTCACCTGTATCCCTAGCAGTTCTAGACTGTCTTCCCTTTCTTCCCTCAAAACTACTCCCAAGTCACTGATGACTACCACATCACTGAATCAAAGCCGCACCTTTCCTGCCCTTGTCTATCTGAATTTCTCCTACCTTTTGGCGTTCACTCTAACAGACCTCTTGGAGACACTCCCTCCTTTTGGCTAGGCTTTCAGTATTCATTCCTTTTATCCTGAAGGCACGGACAGGTCATTGTGATCAGAGACACAGTTCTTATTAAATAGCTCACAGTAAACATACAGGTGTTGCCCCCTCACCCAGGACTGCACCTGGGGCCGTGTGTTGAGAGCAGCTCAGCTGTTCCACATCAGCAGGTGTAGAACAGAAGGAAACCTTGTTCCTGCTGCTGAGAAGGGCCTTCTCCTCTCCTGGGAAGGATGTCCTCCTTACTCTGGCCTTTGGTACGTAAGTAAAGATGTCACCCACCCCAAAAAGGGTCCTTCTGCCCAATGTTTCTCTGCCAATGGAATGAGTTGTGTTGAGAAGCAAAGGCACTGAGAAGTGGGAGCACCCACTGTACAGTCCACACTCTCCAATAGGCCGTGGGCGGGGCTGCTCTGTAGGGCTCTCATCAGCAGGGGAGTGGGTGGAGTTGGCAGGGTTCTGAGGAGCAGAGATAGGCACAGCTGCTCCCGGTAATGGGGCTCACAGGGCTCATTGCCATCTTGCACTAAGGTGTCGTGTGCAGCGCCTCCGCACACGGCACCCCCAGCCCAAGCAGGAGCATCGGCCAAGCTGGTTCACACCTGGAACTGTGGTTTGAAGACCCGGGAGCAAGGCCTCTGCAGGAAACACCCAGCAAGCAAGGGAAACCAGACGAAGTACAAGGGAAAGGACGTTAGTATTTTTATTCCTAATATTGGGTTTTTTTTGTTTGTCTTTTTAACCTGGTAACTGTTTATGGGCTTTGCTGGTAACAAAATCTCTCCAGAAGCCTGATCTGGAGTCTCCAAGGTTCTGGGCCTCATTCCTTCTTGAAATATAAATTCTTAGGGAGACGGAGCACCTTCAGGGGACCTACTCTGGGCTGTAGGTCTCCCCTGCTCCTTGGGGAGATGAGACTATGAATTCTTTCAGATAGGAGCTATTAACTAGATGAACAGCTGCAGATGTCTGTGCTGAAGAGTCTCAGAAGATCTGGGCTTTTTACAAAACTGCTGAGAAATCCCAGGAAAGTTTATTTCCCCACAATTTTCCTCCTTGCTCCTAGAAGAGTTTTAGACCGCAATTCAGCCACTGTAACCAGTCCAGGGAAACTTGAAGTTGATGGGCACCAAATCCTTCTGGCTTGTCTTGGGCAACATTTAATCAGCAAGACCCTTACTGAGCAAAAGAAATTGGTCTCAGCCGAAGTCCCCCAAGTCTTAGATTCAGGAATCTAAGCAAGTCCCCCAAAATTTTAGGGACTATTTTGGGAAGCAAGGTGGCTTCCTCCTTGTGTTTCCATATTAACCTTTTCTACCTGATCCAGGATATTGTAGGGAAGCAAAATTTGTCACCCCAAAATGTGTCTCTTTGGCAAGTGAATGATTTTAGGCAGAATATTTTTAAGAAACAAAAGATTCAAAGCCTTTCTTTTGACTGCTTCCTTAAATGTTGAATAGTTTAAAGGGGCTGGCCCAGGAAGACAGCTACTACCAGAGATACTGAGAAAAAATGTGGGCCAGGTGTGGTCAGGGGAACTCCAAATATTTAGAGAGTTCCAAACACTTGCTTTTCCATCTCCATGTGAATCACCTTCCTCCACATTCTAGTCCCAAACCACTACCCACAATATTCTCCTTTGTTTCTAGCTGAAGATGGTATTTAAGGTGAGGGTTTCAACCATTCTGGTGAGTTACTCAGGTTTTCTGGTTCTCACCCATGTATACGGAAGTATACATGTTGTTAACCTTTTGTTTGCTTTTCTCTTGTTAATCTGTCTCATGTTAAGTCGCTTCTTAACCAGCCAGATGAACCTAGAAGGATAAAGTTTTTGTCCTCCTCCACAGGACACACCTGAGTACAGGTAGTTATGCTCATTTACAGCTGGCATAGACTTTGCCTCGTCTGCAAGGAAGAGATCTCTGGTAAACTGTTATCTATACAGCAGCACCAGCCAATGAGCTGACACTCACTTGAAGGCCTTAGACATAAGCAGCGTCATCCTGTTACCAAGTCCTATTGCTTCCCACAGGATGGGCTGATAAATCAAGAGATGAGTTGTTGGGGCAAGGAATAGCAACTTTGTTTGGAAAGCTGGTAGATCAAGATAATGGTGGACTCATGTCCCATAAAAACCATCTTGCCTGAGTTAGAATTCAGGCTTGGTTTACACTAAAAGGAGAAAGAGTAAAGTTAAACCTTTCCTGGTTCCCATCAGACTCTGAAGGGAATGTGTTAATTCCCTTCCTGCAGTCGCTGACAGGTGGGCTTGGTCAGGTTGTTTCTTGGGAGGTAAACACAGGTATTTCAGCTTAATCCTCATTATGCAGGAGGCAGGGCTCCCAGCAACAAGCAGCTATGTATAATATAAGCATAAAGGCAACATCCCTTTAGTGCTGAACTTGTAACTGAATACACAAGGGTCTTCCCTATTACAGTTGTTCACTTCAGCAGAAGTCAGGGACAGATTTCATACTGGCTTTTGTGAAAGAAAAACCATGGAGTCGGTAACACTCTCTAATTTGGGCAAATTCCATGAGATAGTGAAGGACAGGAAAGCCTGGCGTGCTGCAGTCCATGGGGTCTCAAAGAGTTGAACATGACTTAGCCACTCAACGACAATAATGCTCCCTAAAGAGCTCTCTGAAACAGAGCCAGGAGGCCATTAACGAGTATGACATAGTCATGTCTCAGCCTGGACAGCATCTGACCTTCCGATCATCTGTTGTCCTAATGAAGTCCTCCAGAACATCTGCCAAAATCTCAAGCTACTTCTAGGACCACCCCTGCCCTAAATAACTTGTGATTCCGTAAGGACAAATATTTCCTGGCTTGTATCAGAGTCGCTCACAGTTTTCATCAGGTAATTTTTGACAACCTGTGGCCTTTTGTCTTCATAAACCCCTGACTCCTTTTTGGAACACTTTCAGTTTAACCTGAATCTCTGTTTCCCGAATTGCAATTTTTTTTCCCCTTCCAGTTTTATTGAGATGTAATTAACATGCAGCAGTGTATAAGTTTAAGGTGCAGAGCATAATGATTTGACTTACAAGATGATTACCACCATGTATTTTACTATAATTATAAACATAACTATATTCCTGCTGCCTAGATATAGCGAAACGTAACTAGAGCCACACTGCTGGAATACAGTAGAATTTTTAAGGTTCTCCAGAGGGGGGATAAAGACAGTAGGGGATTCACTATTTATCTATCCATCTGTCAGGAGACCTGAAATCTGTAGAGTGAGCCAGCAGACTGGAGATTCAGGGAAGAGTTGATGTTGCAGTCTTGAATTTGAATTCCCAGAACAATAGTCTGGAAACTCAGCCAGGGTTTCTATGCTTCAGACTTGAATTCCTTCCACTTTTCGGTTGCTGTTCAGTCACTAAGTTGTGTTCCACTCTTTGTGACCCCATGGACTGCAGTCTTCGGGGCTCCTCTGTCCTCCACTGTCTTTTGGAGTTAGCTCAAATTCATGTCCACTGAGTCGGTGACGTCATCCAAGCATCTTGTCCTGTGCTGCCCCTTTCTCCTCCTGCCTTCAATCCTTCTCAGCATTAAGGTCTTTTCCGAGAAATCGCTCTTTGCATCAGGTGGCCCAAATATTGGAGCTTCAGTATCAGTCCTTCCAATGAATACTCAGGGTTGATTTCCTTTCTCCCTGCACTCCAAAGGACTCTCAAGAGTCTTCGCTAGCACCACAATTTGAAAACATCCTTCCACTTTCAGGAACCTCAGTATTTGGGCTTGCAGCCTTCAGCTGATTGGAGGAGGCCCATGGACATTACGGGGGGGTAATCAGTTTTATTCAAAGTTACTGCTTTAAATACTAATCACATCTAAAATATACCTTCACAAAAATACCTAAACTGGCTTTAGAAAAAATGAATGCATTTCTTAGTAAGCTAGAATAAAGAAAAATATGTGGCTTAGGTTTCCTAAGGACAAAAATAATTTTTTTTTTAAAACTTATATTATTGGAGTATAGCCAAAGAACAATGTGATAGTTTCAGGTGCACAGCAGAGTGACTCAGCCACACATATACAGGCATCCGTTCTCCCCCAAATTCAGGGAAGGGTTTTTAAAGGCACCGTTAGGGGTGAGGGTGTGAGATGCCTGATAGCTGGTGTACATCCTTCTGGATTGGTTGGTGGTGAGCTAAGTGGGTGCTTTCAGGAGTCAGTATCATCAACCATCAGGTTGGTCTGGAGTCTACGTAGGTGTAGTCAGCACGCCGTTAACTTCTTCCACCTGGTGGGGGTTTCAGTATCTGCAGAACTCCAGGATATGGTTCAGAATGCTATCTACAGCCCTTGAGGAGGAGTTGACTTTGATGTTCTAACTATTGTTATTTTGTCTTGGACCGTTTTCATTTATTTCAGCATTTTCTCACTTCTCTGATTACGTTTGCTCTTTGGGACTTGGGCAAAGCCTCAGGCTAAAGCTCTTCTACAAACAAGAGGCAGGTGCCATGGGGAGGTCTTCACAGTGTTCTGCTCCATTTCCATTAGTCTTTCTTTTTGTGTGTCCTTCTTTATTTTAAATAGATTCAAGAGGTGGAGGGGATGTTCCTAGTTAGAAGTTTTTCATTTGTCACCCACCTAGTCTGAAAAGTCTAGAAAAATCTATCTTCTTAAAATACGCTGTGTGTCATATTCCCCCACCTCAGCTATTCAGTGAGTATCATGTTCTTCAGAAGCTGCACACCCAAAACCAACCAAGTCCAGAGTCTAGTCTCTGTGCTGGATGCTAGAGATCCAAAAAGCCACAAAATGTGGCTTCTTCTCTCTCATGGGTTGTTACTGGTTGTCATTGGGCCCCTCAATGCTCATGACCCATTGGACCGAATAAAGGTACTTTAGGAAACTGCAAATTTAATGGAAGGAAGTCATAGGAATGACCCCTTAGCATCTGAGATATTTATTAGGGGTTGGAGAGATTTGTTCTAAAGAGATATAAACCCTTGTTCCAGCAGGAAACAGTTTTTTAAAAATTTCATATTTGACTCACAGTGTTGTGTTTCAGGTTTACAGCAAAGTGATTCAGTTATATATAAATATATATCTCCATTCTTTTCAGATTCTTTTCCCATATAGGTTATTATATAATACTAAGTAGAGTTCTCTGTGATATACAATAGGTCCTTGTTGGTTATCTGTTTTATGTGGTGGTGGTGTCGTTCAGGGGCTCAGTCTTCTCCAAGTCTTTGTAACTCCATGAACTGCAGCACACCAGGCTTCCCTGTCCTTCATCATCTCCCAGAGCTTGCTCAAACCCCATGTCCATTGAGTTGATGATGCCATCTAACCATCTAGTCCTTTGTCATCCCCTTCTCCTCCTGCCTTCAATCTTTCCCAGCATCGGGGTCTTTTCTAATGAGTAGGCTCTTTGCATTAGGTGGCCAAAATACTGGAGGTTCAGCTTCAGCATCAGTCCTTCCAGTGAATATTCAGGATTGATTTCCTTTAGGAGTGACTGGTTAGATCTCCTTGCAGTCCAAGGGACTCTCAAGAGTCTTCACCAGCACCACAGCTCAAAAGCATCAGTTCTCTGGTGCTCAGCCTTCTTTATGGTCCAACTCTCACATCATACATGACTACTGGAAAATCAGTTTAGTCATTCAGTCGTGTCTAACTCTTTGCGACCCTATGGACTGCAGCAAGCCAGGCTTCCCTGTGAATCGCTAACTCCTGGAGCTTACTCAAACTCATGTCCATCGAGTCGGTGATGTCATCCAACCATCTCATTCATTCTGAAGTCCCCTTCTCCTCCCTTCAACCCTTCTCAGCATCAGGGTCTTTTCTAATGAGTCAATTCTTCACATCAGGTAGTCAAAGTATTGGAGCTTCAGCTTCAACATCAGTCCTTTCAATGAATATTCAGGACTGATTTCCTTTAAGATTGACTGGTTTGATCTCCTTGCAGTCCAAAGGACTCTCAAGAGTCTTCTCTTTTGAACACCACAGTTCCAAAAGCATCAATTCTTCAGCTCTCAGGTCTTCTTTATGGTCCAGCTCTCACATCCATACATGACTACTGCAAAAACCATGCCTTTGACTAAATAGGACTGCTTTGGTATTACTTAACTACCAATGCTATTTCATTTTTTTGTTTAATTTTTTATTGGGGTATAGCCAATTAACAATGTTGTGATAGTTTCAGGTGAACAATAAAGAGACTCGGCTATAGATATAATACATGTATCCATTCTCCCCCTTGGAGAAGACTCTTGAGAATCTCTTGGACAGTCAGGAGATCAAACCAGTCAATCCTAAAGGAAATTAACCCATAATATTCATTGGAAGGACTGACGCTGAAGCTCCAATACTTTGGCCACCTGATGTGAAGAGCCGAGTCATTGGAAAAGACCCTGATGCTGGTAAAGAATGAAAGCAGGAGGAAAAGGGGACGACAGAGAATGAGATGGTTGCATGGCATCACTGACTCAATGGACATGAGTTTAAGCAAGCTCCGGGAGATGGTGAAGGATAGGGAAACCTGGCATGCTGCAGTCCATGGGGTCATACAGAGTTGTACAGGACTGAGTAACTGAACAACAATTCTCCCCCAAATCCCTCTCCTATCCAGCCTGCCACATAACATTGAGCAGACTTCCCTGTGCTATACAGTAGGTCCTTTTGGGGATAGCTAGTGAGGTTGAGACAGTCATGTACACACTGCTATATTTTAAATGTTTTGTTTTTTTTAGTTTTGGTAATGCAGTAACGAGAGTGAATGAAAAATCAAAAAGAAGAAACCAAGATACATGAAGGCTGGAATCTTGAAGAAGTGCTTCACGGAGGGAATGAATCCAGGGTAGAAGGGACATGAGAAAGCCAGTAAGGTCAGAACGGGCAAAATGTCTTGCTGTAACTGCACTTCCTAAGCACACAGTCAAATGAGACTTGTCCTTCTGATGGTTGTTTGGGGAGGCTGTTTCTTTATCCACAAAACTGTTTTTAAAAAGGTAATACGCCTCCACTATCTTTGGACCAACTTACTAGCAGCAGAAGAAAATGTCTTGGGCTCAGTCAGCCAAAGCCCAAACCTCAAAACGTAAGCAGGCGTATTCCCCCATGCCAGTGGGCAAGATGCGCTTGACTGTGTGCATCTATTAACAACAGAAGGCAATTGCTTTGTATAATAGTTACAGGTCAGCATGGTGGCTGTGGAGCTCATGTGCTAAAACTGCACAATGGACCCCACACACCTGTGCTCATCTATATACCTGTGAAATGTGAGTAAGGGCCCTGATAGTAGCAATGTCATAACAGTGTCAGTTTCTTCTTGTGACTGTACTCTAGTTGTAAGATATTAACTTTGGGGCAAGACGGGGAAAAGGTGCATGGGACTTCCCAGCTGTCTTTGCAAATTTCTGATAAGCTATAACTAGGAATTTCAAAACAGAAAATTAGAACAATGTCATCTGTGCAATAATCATTTAGCGAGATGTTTCCAGAAAAACATCATGCCTGGGACCCTTGCTATAGGCAGTGAGTGGGTGAGTGATAGTCGCTCAGTAGTGTCTGAATCTATGAGACCCCATGGACTGTAACCTGCCAGACTCCTCTGTCCATGGAATTCTCCAGGCAAGAATACTGAAGTGGGTTGCCATTTCCTTCTCCAGGGGATCTGAACATGTTCGTTACAGCTCTCTGCTTTATCATGGGAAGCATTCTGAAACAGAAGGCTGGAGTAGTTAACCCCACAAGGACAGCAATGATGTTCTGTAGGGGAAGCCTGAGAGGCTATGGTGTGGAGGCTGACCAAGAGTGGGAATCTAAGATCNACTCCATGAACTGCAGCACACCAGGCTTCCCTGTCCTTCATCATCTCCCAGAGCTTGCTCAAACCCCATGTCCATTGAGTTGATGATGCCATCTAACCATCTAGTCCTTTGTCATCCCCTTCTCCTCCTGCCTTCAATCTTTCCCAGCATCGGGGTCTTTTCTAATGAGTAGGCTCTTTGCATTAGGTGGCCAAAATACTGGAGGTTCAGCTTCAGCATCAGTCCTTCCAGTGAATATTCAGGATTGATTTCCTTTAGGAGTGACTGGTTAGATCTCCTTGCAGTCCAAGGGACTCTCAAGAGTCTTCACCAGCACCACAGCTCAAAAGCATCAGTTCTCTGGTGCTCAGCCTTCTTTATGGTCCAACTCTCACATCATACATGACTACTGGAAAATCAGTTTAGTCATTCAGTCGTGTCTAACTCTTTGCGACCCTATGGACTGCAGCAAGCCAGGCTTCCCTGTGAATCGCTAACTCCTGGAGCTTACTCAAACTCATGTCCATCGAGTCGGTGATGTCATCCAACCATCTCATTCATTCTGAAGTCCCCTTCTCCTCCCTTCAACCCTTCTCAGCATCAGGGTCTTTTCTAATGAGTCAATTCTTCACATCAGGTAGTCAAAGTATTGGAGCTTCAGCTTCAACATCAGTCCTTTCAATGAATATTCAGGACTGATTTCCTTTAAGATTGACTGGTTTGATCTCCTTGCAGTCCAAAGGACTCTCAAGAGTCTTCTCTTTTGAACACCACAGTTCCAAAAGCATCAATTCTTCAGCTCTCAGGTCTTCTTTATGGTCCAGCTCTCACATCCATACATGACTACTGCAAAAACCATGCCTTTGACTAAATAGGACTGCTTTGGTATTACTTAACTACCAATGCTATTTCATTTTTTTGTTTAATTTTTTATTGGGGTATAGCCAATTAACAATGTTGTGATAGTTTCAGGTGAACAATAAAGAGACTCGGCTATAGATATAATACATGTATCCATTCTCCCCCTTGGAGAAGACTCTTGAGAATCTCTTGGACAGTCAGGAGATCAAACCAGTCAATCCTAAAGGAAATTAACCCATAATATTCATTGGAAGGACTGACGCTGAAGCTCCAATACTTTGGCCACCTGATGTGAAGAGCCGAGTCATTGGAAAAGACCCTGATGCTGGTAAAGAATGAAAGCAGGAGGAAAAGGGGACGACAGAGAATGAGATGGTTGCATGGCATCACTGACTCAATGGACATGAGTTTAAGCAAGCTCCGGGAGATGGTGAAGGATAGGGAAACCTGGCATGCTGCAGTCCATGGGGTCATACAGAGTTGTACAGGACTGAGTAACTGAACAACAATTCTCCCCCAAATCCCTCTCCTATCCAGCCTGCCACATAACATTGAGCAGACTTCCCTGTGCTATACAGTAGGTCCTTTTGGGGATAGCTAGTGAGGTTGAGACAGTCATGTACACACTGCTATATTTTAAATGTTTTGTTTTTTTTAGTTTTGGTAATGCAGTAACGAGAGTGAATGAAAAATCAAAAAGAAGAAACCAAGATACATGAAGGCTGGAATCTTGAAGAAGTGCTTCACGGAGGGAATGAATCCAGGGTAGAAGGGACATGAGAAAGCCAGTAAGGTCAGAACGGGCAAAATGTCTTGCTGTAACTGCACTTCCTAAGCACACAGTCAAATGAGACTTGTCCTTCTGATGGTTGTTTGGGGAGGCTGTTTCTTTATCCACAAAACTGTTTTTAAAAAGGTAATACGCCTCCACTATCTTTGGACCAACTTACTAGCAGCAGAAGAAAATGTCTTGGGCTCAGTCAGCCAAAGCCCAAACCTCAAAACGTAAGCAGGCGTATTCCCCCATGCCAGTGGGCAAGATGCGCTTGACTGTGTGCATCTATTAACAACAGAAGGCAATTGCTTTGTATAATAGTTACAGGTCAGCATGGTGGCTGTGGAGCTCATGTGCTAAAACTGCACAATGGACCCCACACACCTGTGCTCATCTATATACCTGTGAAATGTGAGTAAGGGCCCTGATAGTAGCAATGTCATAACAGTGTCAGTTTCTTCTTGTGACTGTACTCTAGTTGTAAGATATTAACTTTGGGGCAAGACGGGGAAAAGGTGCATGGGACTTCCCAGCTGTCTTTGCAAATTTCTGATAAGCTATAACTAGGAATTTCAAAACAGAAAATTAGAACAATGTCATCTGTGCAATAATCATTTAGCGAGATGTTTCCAGAAAAACATCATGCCTGGGACCCTTGCTATAGGCAGTGAGTGGGTGAGTGATAGTCGCTCAGTAGTGTCTGAATCTATGAGACCCCATGGACTGTAACCTGCCAGACTCCTCTGTCCATGGAATTCTCCAGGCAAGAATACTGAAGTGGGTTGCCATTTCCTTCTCCAGGGGATCTGAACATGTTCGTTACAGCTCTCTGCTTTATCATGGGAAGCATTCTGAAACAGAAGGCTGGAGTAGTTAACCCCACAAGGACAGCAATGATGTTCTGTAGGGGAAGCCTGAGAGGCTATGGTGTGGAGGCTGACCAAGAGTGGGAATCTAAGATCGGCAGGAAAAGGTGGGGGTCACTCTGCAAGGCCCAGCACTTACCAGTCGGCCTTCCAGGCAGTCGACGGCGGCCCCCCGGGCCAGCAGGTACTGCACGCAGTCCGGGTGTCCCATGGAGGCAGCCTCGTGCAGAGAGAGCCCGCTTGTAGTCCTGGTTGACGGCTTCGATGTCCAGGTCCCAGGTGTCAACCAGATAGGTCAAGATGTCCCAGCGGCTGTGGCGCGTGGCGTGTGCAGGAGGGTGTCTCCGGCAGGCCCCGCGCAGTCCGCGCGCCCAGCCGCCTGCAGCTCCTCTCACCCAGCACCAACCAGCACGGCCGCCGCGGGACCCAGAGCGCGGTCGGGGCCGAGGGCTCGGGTCCGGCGGGAACAACCCGCGACCCACCCCCGGGCCCGGCCCCACCTCCTCCGGGCCCCGCCTCCGAGGTCCTCCTCCATCCTGCTTGTCAGGACCCTTCCCCAGACGCCCCGGACTTCCCCCCACCCAACCCTCAGGTTCCCGGCTGACCACGCGACCCGCGGGCCGCAGCGAACACACGCGCGGAGACTACCGCCCGCACTGGTTTCACTTTGAGGAGAAAGATTAGGTGAACCCCGGGGACCACCACCGCAGGTCGGGTCACAGGCGGTGCCAGCCCGCAAGGACGGGGTGGGGCCCGTGCGGCCCCGCCTGTGGCCCCGCCCTCCGCGGCCGGTCCCGCCCATAGTGTTGGCCCCGCCCTCCGCGGCTGGTTCCGCCCAAACTCTTGGCCCCGCCTATCGCGCCGGCCGCGGCCCCTCCGTGAGTCCCTAAGCTCGGAGGAACTCTGGGAAAGTTACTGCTCGCCTCTTCCGCCCTGGCGGAAGCGCATAGGGGGCGGGGCCTGCTAGTCGTAGCGCGGTTCAGCGTCCCGATTGGCCACCGCAGCAGTCCGTCAAGTGCGCCCTTCCTCTTGCGTGCTTCAATTGGCCGATGATGCATTCTGTCAGCGTCGGCGGCGGGCTCTTCGCGGCCCTGCGGCGGCGGCGGAGCTGGTGGAGGAAGTCTACGGCCTGCAGGGGCTTGCACTGCACCTGGGAAGCGGCGACCGGGAGCCCAGGTGGCCCGGTATCTGAGGCGGCGGCGGCGGCGGCGGCGGGAGCCCCAATGCAGATCGCCATAGTGCGTGAGGCCGCCGGCTTGGTGGGGGCGCGGACGGGCCCGGTCGCGTGGAGGCCGAGTTTCTGGGGTCTTTAGCGGGTCTGGTCTCTGCGAGGTATGGTCGTCAGGGGTGGTGGAGTGCTGGCTGGGGCCAGGGCGGATGAGAGAGCGGCAGGCTGGGGCGCTGTCAGTGACGTGGGCTTCGCCGGAACGTGGCCTCGGCCGTGGGCAGCTAGCATTTCCTTTCCTGCTGCTCAGCTGTTTTGACCTTGGGCGAGTCATTTTGTGGCATCCTTTTGCCTCTTGCATTTGCAGTTGCCCTCCCCCTAACCTGAATATTGGGAAAACTGGGGTAATGTGGGAGCTGGTGCAGAGTCTGTGAGTTCTGAGCAAGCTGTGCGGGGTGGTGGCGGGCGTGAGGGTCGCTGTTGACTTTTCTACCTGATCTTCCGAGGTGCTCGTCGTTTAACCCTCGTGTTGTTTTCTGTCCCTTCCGAGGGAAAATGGGAGCAGCTCTGCTTTTCAGNGCCGCAGCGAACACACGCGCGGAGACTACCGCCCGCACTGGTTTCACTTTGAGGAGAAAGATTAGGTGAACCCCGGGGACCACCACCGCAGGTCGGGTCACAGGCGGTGCCAGCCCGCAAGGACGGGGTGGGGCCCGTGCGGCCCCGCCTGTGGCCCCGCCCTCCGCGGCCGGTCCCGCCCATAGTGTTGGCCCCGCCCTCCGCGGCTGGTTCCGCCCAAACTCTTGGCCCCGCCTATCGCGCCGGCCGCGGCCCCTCCGTGAGTCCCTAAGCTCGGAGGAACTCTGGGAAAGTTACTGCTCGCCTCTTCCGCCCTGGCGGAAGCGCATAGGGGGCGGGGCCTGCTAGTCGTAGCGCGGTTCAGCGTCCCGATTGGCCACCGCAGCAGTCCGTCAAGTGCGCCCTTCCTCTTGCGTGCTTCAATTGGCCGATGATGCATTCTGTCAGCGTCGGCGGCGGGCTCTTCGCGGCCCTGCGGCGGCGGCGGAGCTGGTGGAGGAAGTCTACGGCCTGCAGGGGCTTGCACTGCACCTGGGAAGCGGCGACCGGGAGCCCAGGTGGCCCGGTATCTGAGGCGGCGGCGGCGGCGGCGGCGGGAGCCCCAATGCAGATCGCCATAGTGCGTGAGGCCGCCGGCTTGGTGGGGGCGCGGACGGGCCCGGTCGCGTGGAGGCCGAGTTTCTGGGGTCTTTAGCGGGTCTGGTCTCTGCGAGGTATGGTCGTCAGGGGTGGTGGAGTGCTGGCTGGGGCCAGGGCGGATGAGAGAGCGGCAGGCTGGGGCGCTGTCAGTGACGTGGGCTTCGCCGGAACGTGGCCTCGGCCGTGGGCAGCTAGCATTTCCTTTCCTGCTTCTCAGCTGTTTTGACCTTGGGCGAGTCATTTTGTGGCATCCTTTTGCCTCTTGCATTTGCAGTTGCCCTCCCCCTAACCTGAATATTGGGAAAACTGGGGTAATGTGGGAGCTGGTGCAGAGTCTGTGAGTTCTGAGCAAGCTGTGCGGGGTGGTGGCGGGCGTGAGGGTCGCTGTTGACTTTTCTACCTGATCTTCCGAGGTGCTCGTCGTTTAACCCTCGTGTTGTTTTCTGTCCCTTCCGAGGGAAAATGGGAGCAGCTCTGCTTTTCAGGCCTGGAAATCGTTATACTTTGCATCTTGTATCGCACTGTGGTTTACAAAATACGTTAGTTACCTAACCCGCAAACAAGCCTGTAAGGCCTCATGGCAACCCACTCATGGCAGGTGGGGAAACTAAGGCCTGAAGAAGTTAGGGATTTTCCCACGGGAGGATGAAGATCTCTGGAAGGAAGGATGGTAGCCGCCAGTGAGGGCCTGCTGGTAATCTGCTCAAATAAGGAAGATAAAATGAAAAAAACATCTCTGACATGAAAGCAAGCTCATTTTGCTCTTGAGCGGATTGAGTTTGATTAACTGAGTAGTAAGAATAGTCCTTGGAGACAGAGTCAGGTCCAGTATCAGCTTTACCAAAGTTGTTGTTCTCTTCTGTTTCTCCACTTCAAGAAAAAAAATGGAAGGCATGAAAGTTCTTTAAGGTTCACTAAGTTTTAGGAAATCCCTGGGGTGGTTTTTACTGNGTAAGAATAGTCCTTGGAGACAGAATCAGGTCCAGTATCAGCTTTACCAAAGTTGTTGTTCTCTTCTGTTTCTCCACTTCAAGAAAAAAAATGGAAGGCATTAAAGTTCTTTAAGGTTCACTAAGTTTTAGGAAATCCCTGGGGTGGTTTTTACTGCAGCCGTTGGTATTGGTGCAAGTGCTTGAAATTGCGATATCTGGTAGCTCCACACAATTTTTTGCTGTTATCCTTCTCCTGCCCACCCCCACTCCCACAGTCCTTATTACCAGTTGACTCCCTGGAGAAAGGAAAGGCTACCCACTCCAGTATTCTGGCCTGGAGAATTCCATGGACTGTATAGTCCATGGGGTCGCAAAGAGCCGGACATGACTGAGCAACTTTCACTTCACTTTCACTTTCCACCTTTTCTTGGGTTAAGTCTTCAGTTTCCTTGCTTTTAAAGCAAAACACATATTTGCAATATAGGACAGAATACTTTAAGTTCAGATGATTGGTTATTTAACTGGTGTCTCCCAGGCAGTTCTCCTGTATTCTTTTTTTTTTTTTTTAAGAGTATTTTATTTATTGTGGCGTGCAGGATCTAGTGCCCTGACCGGGGATCGAACCTGGCCTCTGCACTGGGAGTGTGGTGTCTCAGCCACAGGACCACCAGAGAAGCCCCGCTTCTGTCTTCTTTAGGAACTGATTTTGGCCTGTATCCCCCTTTCAGCAGCTAGAGGACAGTGCATGTGGATCTCTTCACAGTGCCTTAGATTGTCTAGAGCAAAAGCTTGCTGTGCATGGGACAGATCTTGAAAATATGCTTGCGGAAGGAGATGTTCTGGGGTCTTACCGGTTTCCCCATTTTTGCTTGTCCCTTTTGTGCAAGTGTGTGGAATTTGTGGTGTGCCCTGTAGTAATTCATCTCTCCTGTGGCTTGCCTTGGTGTCATTGCTACTTGGCTATCCTCTTTCCTCTCTCTTTTTTTTTTTCGTGTTTCCATTGCATTCCGCAATTGTCATCAGAGGGTGTCCTAATGGATTGACATGTTTTGTGGCCTCTGAGTGTGCAAACACTAGACTCTTGTTCATAGACTTAGAGCTCTAATTTCAGACTTGTTGTCATCCTCTCTCTCTGCTTATTGTCCCCCTCTGTCCTTCCTAAGCTGATTTTATTTAAAGATTGTGAGTTCCGTCTTCATCGATCTGTGGAATTGTCTGCTCTTAGAGCATCTCATCAAAGCACCTCAAATCTTCTGTCTCCAGCTGTCACTTACAGATGTTTTGAGGGCTAGTTTCCTATTTCAAAGTACCTCCTGGAGCTTAACCTGTCACTCAACAGATAATTTGAAAACAAAACAAGCAAGCATTTTCAAAACTGAAAACTTTCATTCTCCCTTGACTCCTGGAAGAAGTGATTAAAATGCAAACACAATTTCTTCTTTACTCCTCAGCGTGGTTAATGCTGTTATCACTGAGATCTGGCTAGCAATGTCAATTACCTGTGTTTTTTTCTCTTCTGATCTCTCTTGTCCAGTGTTGGTCTTCACTTTCCCCTTCTCCCTGTTTTTGCCACTGCTGCCCTCAGTCCTTGACCAACTCTTGCCTCTGTTAGTAACGTGACTTTCTGCCTTGTTTCCCTGACAGTCTGTGTTTACTCATCCTTTGCCTGCCTCCAGAGTTCCCATTCTAAGGTGTAAATTTGACCAGGCATTGACCCTGCTTAGAAAAGTGGGATAATTCTCTGAATCTCTCTAAGATAAAGTCCAAGTTCATTAGCATTATACTTGAGGGCCTTTGTACTCTGTTTCCAAATTCCCTTTTCATCCTTGTGAGCCTCTCCGTGTGATGAAACCCGACTTCCCACAACTCCACTGCCATGCGTTTCTTTTGCGTTCCTGGATCCTGCTCATCTTGTGAGGTTGATCTCTTCATAAAGCCTTTTTCATCATTCCTAACTGGTCACTTGTCTTTACTCCCATAGTATTTCATAAATGTGTTTGTGTAGCACCTGTCATGCATTATGTATAGTAACTTGTGTGTGTGTTGAGAGCTACCTTGTGGACAGGTGAAATCATTCATTTTTAAATCTGCAGTGTCTCAAGTAGCATGTGACCCCAGAGATGCCAAGAGTGGAAGCCCTCGAAATGTTTTTCATGAATCTGGGGCATCATAGGTACTTACACGTGGTTGTAGGATGAATTGACAGAAGAAAAAGCCTTTCAAATCTTTAGAAATACAGTCTAGTCCGTACATCGTGATCCTTTTCTTGTTTTTCCTTTCTCCATTCCTGAAATACACATAGGAAAAACAAGCTGTCTTCATCCTCGCTTGCTGTAGCAAGTGGTTGCTGCTCCACGAGACGAGCAGGTGTTTGTAGGCATCAGAGAGCCTAACTGGGGGCCTGTGAGAGCAGCCTCTGGGTTTGTAGGACACAGGGACTCGGCCCCACATTGAGAGCAAGTCCTTGGAGGAGCTAGCACATTTGCTTCTCACACGGCTCACACTCCCAATGAATTCAAAAATATTTAGAGCTTTTTCCATTTTGAGTGTATAGTATTTAGTGATGTCATGTTCACACTTTCCTGATAGGCATCCCTGGTGGCTCAGACAGTCAAGAATCTGCCTGTAATGCAGGAGACCCAGGTTCGATCCCTGGGTCAGGAGGATCCCCTGGAAGAGGGCTTGGCTATACACTGCAGTATTTTTGCTTGAAGAATTCCATGGACAGAAGAGCCTGGTGGGCTTCAGTCCTCGGGGTTGCAATGAGTCAGACACAACTGAAGGATTAACACTTCCACTCTCCTTACACTTACGTTTTCTAAGTACTGGAAGTTGGAGCTTTGGTTATGATGTTCCACAGTGGTTTCTAAAAAAGGGACAGATAATTTAAACCTGAGGTTTTTAGAAGCTGCTTTGAATCTTTCTGGTGGATTTGGAAGGGAGAATATTATCTTTCCTTTTTTTTTTGGCCACATAGCATGTGGGATCTTAGTTCCCTGACCAGGGATCACACCTGCAACCCCTGTAGCGGAAGCAAGCATGGAGTATCAACCATTGGACCACCAGGGAAATCCTGAGAATATTACCTTCCATAGAGAGAACTCTGGACTTGAGGAGTCAGAGGCCTAAGTTGTATCACCTACAACTGTTGTGATATCAGGCAAGTTTTCCCTGAGCCCCAGTTTCATCATGGTGCAATAACAGGGTTGGGCAAAAGTCAGATGAGAATTTGTGAAAGAACTTCAAAAGCTATGAAGCTCATTGGCACACTGAGATAGTGTAGGATATCAAAACTGAAGAAGACAACCTCAGCTTCTCCAGAGGGCAGTGCCATAGTTGGTACATTTGTTCATGTCATTCATTCATTCATTTCAGTAATATTTATGGAGCAGTGGGTGTGGGTGCCTTTCTCCTCCCTCCCACCCGACTGTAAAGCTTTCATCTAGGGGTAGAAGACATGTTGATACACACCTAAACAGTGGTTTGAAAGTGAAAGTTGCTCAGTCGTGTCCGACTCTTTGCGACCCCATGGACTATACAGTCCATGGGATTCTCCAGGCCAGAATACTGGAGTGGGTAGCCTTTCCCTTCTCCAGGGGATCTTCCCAACCCAGGGATTGAACCCAGGTCTCCCACATTGCGGGTGTATTCCTCACCCCTGAGCCACAAGGGAAGCCCAAGAATTCTGGAGTGAGTAGCTCATCCCTTCTCCAGTGGATTTTCCTGACCCAGGAATGAACTGGGGTCTCCTGCATTGTAGGTGGATTCTTTACCAACTGAGCTATCAGGGAACATGTTAATAAAGCATATTATAGTAATAATACCAGTCTGTATGTGAACAACTCGTGTTAAGTACATGGTTGTACAGGTAATCGCTGCATATGTCTCAGACACATACAGGGTGGTTTCACTGCTGCACAGCCTTGCCTAGGTTGAATGAATACTTTGTCTCACTGAGGTTGGGGACCACCACCATCCACGCTGCTGAGATTGGGCTCTTAGATCTCCCAGGGCACATTTGACCTGTGAAGTACCCAACTCCTGGTTACAACGGGCCTGCCACAGCATACCTCCACTGTCTCGCGAGAAACAAGAGGGTGTCTGCTTGACGTGCACGGAGCCTCTCTGAGAAGAGCCAGAAGCTTGTGGGAGCGAACAGGATGAGGTTGGGTTTCTCTTGAATGGCGAAACCTCCTAGTGCGCCTCTTGTTAGGAGCTGTCGCTCTCCTCAGGCCCCTGTGCCAGAGAGTTACGTTGATTTTCCTTTTCACAATTTTGTTTAATAATCTTTCTCTCCAGGAGTTGGAGGCACTTATTATCTTCAGCGTGTCCATTTAGATCTGTAACCTGCACATCTTGGAGGCCTGTTTGGAATAAATTCTGATTAATGAAGGTTCAGTTCAGTTCAGTCGCTTAGTTGTGTCTGACTCCTTGCGACCCAATGAATCGCAGCAGGCGATTCCATCCCTGTCCATCACCAACTCCCGGAGTTCACTCAGACTCATGTCCATTGAGTCAGTGATGCCATCCAGCCATCTCATCCTCGGTCATCCCCTTCTCCTCCTGCTCCCAATCCCTCCCAGCATCAGGGTCTTTTCCAGTGAGTCAACTCTTCGCATGAGGTGTCCAAAGTACTGGAGTTTCAGCTTTAGCGTCATTCCCTCCAAATAGGGCTGATCTCCTTCAGAATGGACTGGTTGAATCTCCTTGCATTCCAAGCGACTCTCAAGAGCCTACTCCAACACCACAGTACAAAAGCATCAATTCTGCAGTGCTCAGCTTTCTTCACAGTCCAACTCTCACATCCATTCATGACCACTGGAAAAACCATAGCCTTGACTAGATGGACCTTTGTTGGCAAAGCAATGTCTCTGCTTTTGAATAGGCTATCTAGGTTGGTCATAACTTTTCTTCCAAGGAGTAAGCGTCTTTTAANAGAAGGAAATGGCAACCCACTCCAGTGTTCTTGCCTGGAGAATCCCAGGGATGGTGGAGCCTGGTGGGCTGCTGTCTATGGGGTCACACAGAGTCGGACATGACTGAAGTGACTTAGCAGCAGCAGCAGCAGGTTTTTCCTTCCAAGGAGTAAGCGTCTTTTAATTTCATGGCTGCAATCACCATCTGCAGTGATTTTGGAGCCCCCCAAAATAAAGTCTGACACTGTTTCCCCATCTATTTCCCATGAAGTGATGGGACCAGATGCCATGATCTTCGTTTTCTGAATGTTAAGTTTTAAGCCAACTTTTTCACTCTCCTCTTTCACTTTCATCAAGAGGCTTTTTAGTTCCTCTTCACTTTCTGCCATAAGGGTGTCACAAGGTCCACCCTAAACATAAGGGGAGGGGGCATGAAATGCCAAGGGCAGGATCATTGAGGATTGCCCTAATGGATAGCTACCATAATTGATAACTATGAAAGTGAAAGTGTGAGCTGCTCAGTCATGTCCAACTCTTGGCAACTCTGCGGACTATAGCCCACCAGGCGCCTCTGTCCATGGAATTGTCTAGGCAAGAGTACTGGAGTGGGTTGCCATTTTCTTCTCCAGGGGATCTTCCCCACCCAGGGATCAAATCCTGGGTCTCCTGCATTGCATCTTTACCATCTGAGGCAGCAGGGAAGCCCTTGAACCTAACATAATTGATAACTATATTTCAACACAATTGTTTTTCTTTGTAATTCAGTGTGTTTTATTTTGGGCATTAAAATCATTACTCTAAGAAAGGGTCCAAAGCCTTCACCAGCTATATGTAGCATGTATATAGGCTAAGAGATCCTACTCTAATGCCAGACAGATCACGGTTCAATCCCCACCTCACCTACCAGCCATGCAGACCTTCAGCAATTATTTCACCTTTGCAAGCATTGGTTGATCCAACAATCAGATAAAGATAATAATAGTGTAGGCTTCCCAGGTGGTGTTAGTGGTAAAGAATCTTCCCACCAACACAGGAGATGTAAGAGATGTAGGTTCAATCCCGAGGTTGGGAAAATCCCTCGGAGGAGGGCATGGCAACCCACTCCAGTATTTTTGCCTGAAGAATCCCATGGACAGAGGAGTCTGGTGGGCTACCACTCATAGGGTCACAAAGAGTTGGACATGACTGAAGCGACTTAGCAGGCACACAGTAATAGTAAGTATCATAGACATGTTGTAGGGATTAAATGAGATCCTGCATATAAAACATTAACATTCTGCTTGGGTATATTCAGTTCAGTTCAGTTCAGTTGCTCAGTCATGTCTGACTCTTTTCGACCCCGTGAACCTCAGCATGCCAGGCCTCCCTGTTCACCAGCAACTCCCAGAGTCCACCCAAACTCATGCCCATTGAGTCGGTGATGCCATCCAAACATCTCATCCTCTGTCATCCCCTTCTCCTCCTGCCTTCAGTATTTCCCAGCATCAGAGTCTTTTCAAATGAGTCAGTTCTTTGCATCAGGTGGCCAAAGTATTGGAGTTTCAGCTTCAACATCAGTCCTTCCAATGAACACCCAAGACTGATCTCCATTAGGATAGACTAATTGGATTTCCTTGTAGTCCAAAGGACTGTCAAGAATCTTCNCATTTGAAAAGACCCTGATGCTGGGAAAGACTGAAGGCAGGAGAAGGGGACGACAGAGGATGAGATGGTGGGAGGGCATCACTGACTCAATGAACATCAGTCTGAGTAAACTCCGAGAGTTGGTGATGGACAGGGAGGGCTGGCGTGCTACCAGTCCATGGGGTCGCAGAGTTAGACATGACTGAGAAACTGAAGTTTTCCTTGAGGTTAAATAACCTTAAAGCCTCAAATCTCACAAAGTGGGACAAAGTTTCTCTTTCTGTGTATAAAGTTAACAATGCTTACTTAAGGAGTCCAGTCAGCCTAACAGTGAACACAAATGTTACTGAACACTTGCTGCGGGGCCATAAACTGCCAGGAGCTGGGGTTAGAGACAGACAAAGCAGGCCCAGGTCTCCAGCCACCCTCTCTGGCTGATACCCAAGGCACCATATTCTTTGTCACCACCACCAAAACCTTAGGCCTTCCCAGGTGGCGCAGTGGTAAAGAATCCGCCTGTCAACACTGGAGATGCAAGACCCACGGTTTTGATCGCTGGGTTGGGAAGATCCCCTGGGGAAGGAAATGGCAACCCCCTCCAGTATTCTTGCCTGGAGAATTCCATGGACAGAGGAGCCTGGGTGGGTCACCGACCATGGGGTTGGCAAAGAGTTGGACATGACTGAACAACTGAATGCGCGTGTGCGCGCGCGCACACACACACACACACACACNGTGTGTGTGTGTGTGTGTGTGTGTGTGTGTGTTGTGACACTATTTCCACTGTTTCCCCATATATTTCCCATGAAGTGTGTGTGTGGGGTGTGTGTGTGTGTGTGTGTGTGCGACATTTCCTTCTCCAGGGAATCTTCCTGACTCAGGGACCAAGCTCAGGTCTTCTACATTGTAAGCAGATTCTTTATCAACTGAGCGAGCCACAGGGACATACTGGTGCTCTTTAAAGCAGTAAGGACCCAGGCTGTTGGAGGATCTTCCTTTTTGAATGCATGGCCTCCAGGTTTCCCTGGGGTCACCTTCCTGTTCCCTGGACAGGACTAGAGCCTGAAGGAAGGGGCAGGGGAAGCTTTACGGGCCGGCTTGGGAGAGGTGCACACTCCTCCGCGTGTTCCCTGGGGCCCCAGCTCCCGGCACCATGGGGAGGCGTGGACCAGCCGTGTGCTGAGGAGGGAGGGGATGGGCTGTCTTCACCATGAAACCAGGAGCACCCTGTTCCGCTTTGGGCGACTTGTCTTATAAAACGTCTTGCAATCGGGAGGATGAGAAAATGAAGCCAGGCAGATTCCAGCAGAATTGAGGCGTCCTAGCACGTACTTCTCATTCAGTCCGCGTTGGAGTAGCTGTGATTTGCGGAGTGTGATGCTGAGTGCTTTGAGGAGGAAGTCGCGGGGATGTGTTCCCTGCCTTCTCAGGGCTGGGGGTATCTCACGCAGGTTCAGTGATGATCAGTATAGTAATGGTCGTTCCAGGGGGCTGAGGAGAATCTAGTCTTCGGCTGTGTGCTTGACCTGGGGGGCCGGGCGGTGGGGTGATGACCGTCAGCAAGGTGAAGAGTACGGTGATTGGCAGAGGGCTCCAGGTACTCACCACTTGGGAGTCAGACACAAGGACTGGGACCCACACTTGCAGTGCCAGTGGTCTGCCAAGCAGTGTGGGGTGGTGGGGGGGCAACTCAACAACGGGGGCCTAGTGATGGAGGATCCATGAGGCATGTCGCTGTAAGAGAGCCAACACAGGAGAAGCAGCATGGGATGGGCAAAGTCTTGTTTAGCAAATGGTTTTCCTGCCTTCCCAGTGTTTTTCTGTCGTGACGTAAGGGATATGATACTGTGGTCAGCTCTAGAGGCACAGGGGCCAACTGGCGCCTGGAGACGGTTCTGCTGGACTCTTCTGGGGCCTCACATAGTTTGGAAAGCCCACCAGCAAGTGTCATGTCCCTCCATCCCTCTTAATGGTACACTTTCATTACGGTGCACTTTAGCTGCTTCCTGAAGAATCACGAGTGTCTTCTAATGAGTGCCCTTGGAGAGCCACGCAGAAAACACCTGCTGGTTGGAGGAGGGGACCTCACGAGGTCTGGGGACTCAGGGAAGGAAGGGGTAGCATTTGAACATCCTTATTCTGGTAAAGTTAGGTTTAAGCTGCTGATTTTAAAATATGTTAACTAGGCTAGAAGCTGGTTAGAATTTTACGATAGTAATTTTAAACACTTTCACAAGAACATTGAGGCTGTTAGAACACAGCATCTTTTAAGAAGCTCACCATGGCATGGTCCACGTGTAATTCTGAGCTGATAGGCTGTCAGCCTCCTGTGGGTGTCGCTAGGTGCTTCCGTCTGTCTGGTTGGAACCGTGTGACTGTGGTGTGAACTCTGCATGTCAGCTCCTCAGAGTCCTCGTTGTGACTCGACTGTGAGTGATCGCGTAGAGGAGGCCTCCCTGCTCCAGATCGGAGTGCATCACACAGCCTCAGACACCTTGCTAACTCCCGAGCTGGTGGCAGGGGCCCCAGCTCCCACACAGTGAAGCACAGAGACCCGAGAGGCAGGAAAAGCAGTCTTGGTTTCTGATCTCTCGCTGAAGTCAGAGGAGGAAGTAAGCGGTGAAAGTGCCACCTCTGCCTCCCGGGAGTGTAGTCAGGGCCGTGGGGACCATTCCGGATGGACAGGACAGACAGCCTTGCTGGTGCCCAGAGGCCAGATGGCCCCGCCTGGGCACCTCTGTGCCAGCAATGGCTTCATGTAGGAACGCTCTGGGCTGTACCCAAAGGCTGGAAGCAGAATACTTGCGCAGGTCTGTGCCAGCACCAAGGCCCTGGGTCATGTGAATTTGAGGGTTTGATATTGGTAATCTTTGTGATTTTATCTATGAAAACTTTCTCTCCAGGCCAGCTTACCTATAGACCTTCACCTTCTTTAAATAAGACATTTTCCAACTATCGGTAGCTTTCCTCAGCTGTCTCCAGTTCTAATTCTGGACATTGGATTTGCCAGCTCTGAAACAGTTAGGCATGTTGGAGGAGAAAGCCGACATGAGTCACATACCTGGGATCTACAGGGTTGGTGGGTTTATTGGCTGGAATTCTGTAGCTGCTCCTGTAGTTGAACCGAGTGGGTTTGGAGCACCTGAACAAGGGGCCAGGGTTCGTCAGTGTAGTCGTCCCAAGGTACCCGCAGGGAATTCCTTCCAGGACCCTCCACGGCACCAAAATCCCAGCGAGCTCAGGTCCCTCAGAGTCTACCCTATGGACAGGGACCTCTGAGTCCCGTAGCCTCAGATGCTTGCAGCCACGGGTCGCGTTAGTGTTGGTCTGTGGCTGATTAGCTTAGTGACATGAAAGATTCTGAGCGGGAGAGGCGAACTTTCATGTCTTACTTTTTAAAAGAGAATAATCAGACTTTAAGCTTATTTTTATCAATATAGAAAACTTTTAAATTTATCTTTAATTTTTTTATTATAGAAAAACAACTTTTTTTTCTTCCCTCTGTATGAGTAAGACTTGGTTTTTAGTGTAGAGGAATATGTTCCACAACGAAATAATGAAATTTATAAAAGCATTACAGTGGAAGGGATATTTTCTGATCATAATAAGAGATTAAAACATATAACTTGGCTTTATGAAAGGTGTTTTCAGTAATGCAGAACAGGCTGTAACTGGACTGCTGACCTACTTCATGTCTTGCTATTAGGTACTGTCTTTATAAGTTGAAAGTTATTTCAATGTTTTATGCAATCACATCTAAGCTTTGTTCCAGAAAATAAGCACATGGGTAAATTTGTGTTGGGTTTTATAGTTTGACAAGTCTTTTGGGGTGTGTTTTCTCATTTAATCATTATAGCACCCCTGAGCCTTCAAGACGGTAAGTGACTGGGGTCCTCCAGCAGCATTTTAACTCTGAATTCAAGTAGTTAAAAGGTCTCTCTAGCATACTTTCAGAGGGCCTTGTAGAGCTATTTTTGTGTGGAGAAATAATTTTCTATAAGTCTTGAAATATCCATGAATTTTTTTTAAAACTTCTGTTAAACCTTCAAAAAATGAATTGAAATTTTGAAGCATCCTTTCTGAAGAAGCTTCGGGCTAAGGGGAGGGGTATTGATTAATAATATAAATTATACCAGATACACGTATTAGTGTCGTTGTTTTAGATGTTTTCAGGGTTACGGGAAATGTTGAGTGGAATTCTGACATGAGATGTTACAGTTTATTCTAGAATGTTTTTAGGACCTGTGGCAGTATGGTGCTGGCAGGAAGTCACTTCTGCGGGCCATCTGTAAAGGGTCACTTTTACAGTAGTGTAACTACTCTATTTAATGACATTGGAGGGGTTAGATCGTAAATGTGATAATATGCAGAAACAGGAAGAGCATCAGCTAAATATGGAAAATAATTACCGGGCAGAAAATGCCTCATATAAGCATAAATACGTCAGTACTCTCAAGACAGAACTCTGGGCTCAGTTGCTGTTGTGTTGCTGAGGGGGACTATGAAACTTCGTTCCATGAAGATGCTGAAGAGCGGTCTCGATTCTTTTCCTCTCAGGGGCCTCGCTGCCATCCTCTCACACCAGTGCCGAATGTTGGGGTGCTCGGGGTGCGCCCGGGGGTGGGCAGGGGCACGCAGGGCTAAGCTGCCCCTTGAGGAGCCTGCAGGGACTGTTCCTTAGTGCCTTCTGCTTCAGCCATTTGGGGAAGCTGGTGTATTCAGGAGAC
The DNA here is from genome assembly GCA_006410875.1 of Neotragus pygmaeus. Lineage (NCBI taxonomy): Eukaryota > Metazoa > Chordata > Mammalia > Artiodactyla > Bovidae > Neotragus > Neotragus pygmaeus. The sequence goes on from SJYV01054472.1 coordinate 110,422, forward strand.
AATGTCTGAGTTTATTTTTAAAAAGGTACAGCTAGGTCTTAACATATTTATGGTTAATATGGGAATATAAAGGGCCTGGGTGAAGTCAGCAAAAGATGACAGATCTCCGTTTGGGCAATAGTGGCAACTTTTCAAATGAGCATTTCATGATCAGGGCTTCTAGAAAGCATGATAGGCGAAAAAGAAGGTTATTTTAGGATTCTAAAATCCTGAGGAGGAGATGCTAAGAAACTATGAGATACTGAAAACTGATGGGAAAGTAGAGAAGATGGAAAGGCTGGCTCAGGTGGTCCACAGTCACTGTATTCCTAAAAATTAAGTTTAATTTGCTGACTAGCTTGTAGAATTTGTGATAATAACAAGAGTCCCATTTCTTCTGCCCTTTGGTACAAAACAGTGAGACGATTTAAGCGGAAGCATCTTACAGCCATTGAGTGCCAACATCTCGCTCAGAGTCACTTGGCTGCGTCCCAGTCTTTTGGTCAAAGATGGACAAACAGAGACCCGAACCACGGTCTCTATCCTAGACCCAGAACCAAAAGAGGGACCAAGGGTATGTCTTTCCCCCCAAATACCTTGCGTTTCAGAATCTATAGTGTGTGTGGCCTTTGAGTATCTCAGTATTTGTAAATGTTGTTACTGTGACCTTACAGTCCTGTTGCAATAGTCTGACCATAGGATAGAGCCTGATGTAAATATTTTTTGAATTAAGCTTTATATGTAATCAGTAGACCAATAAATATATCCTTGTCCCTTTCCCGGAGTAAAATAGATAATTGAAAATTAGTTTGTCTCATTTGAGTCAGCGAAGGGTCATCAGTCATTCCTCATTTCTCATGTGTCCTTTGTGGGTTCTCTGTCTAGGTCGAAGATGCCTGAGATACAGCCGTGACTTCTTCCTCGCTGGCCAGCAGCAGTGCACCAATGACATGGCCAAAAGCAATTCTGTGGGCCAGGACAGCTCTAAGGACTCAGAGGATGAAATGATCTTCGCGGCAGGGAGCCCCTGTGCCCTGCCTGCAAGGGGAGACGGAGAAGCCAGGCTGCACTCGCCAGGGTCCACTTTGCCTACAAGGAAGCGGTCTCGGTCCTTAGAGGACGAGAGGAATCCAGCCCCAGGGACCAGTCTGTGGGATGGGGTGTCTAAGAAGACCCCCTGGCATCGCTCGTCCCCATCATGCACACAGCCCAGGGAAGCCAGGCCGGAAGCGGAGGTTGGGGTGGGGCAGCTCAGTGTGCAGCCTGGAGAACCCAGCCAAGAGGTGGAGGACATTGGTCCAGACCCTGTTCCTGACTCTCACTACGGGCTCCTTGGGACCTTGCCCTGCCAGGAGCCCCCGAGCCCCATCTGCAGCCTGCCCAGCGAGGTCCTGAGGCACATCTTTGCTTTCCTGCCCATGGAAGACCTCTACTGGAACCTGAGCTTGGTGTGCCGCCTCTGGAGGGAGGTCATCAGTGACCCGCTGGTATGGAACACGCTCTTCATTCTCTGATGTTTGCTCTAAATCTTCACGGATTCGCCGCGCTTAACGCGTCCTCCTGACGATGGCATTTCTTCAGCAATGTTAGTGTCCGTTGTCCTCTAGAATCAAATCCCAACCCCTGGAGGCACCTGAGACCTGCTGTGTGTGTCCCAGCTTATTATTTATTCTAGGCTTACTGCTGACTTCTCTCCAGTCCATCCCGTTATTCTGTCCACAGCACACGATGTGCTGCCTCTCAGCTGGGGACTGTGTGGTACTTCCCTTACGTTGATCTAATCTGCACCCCACAGCCGACCAGTCCAAAGAGCCCCTCATATCTCTGTTGACCTCTCACCTCCTCCAGGCTGCACTCCAAGTAACTCCTCTTCTCTGTTCCATCCCATGGAAGGCACCCTCTCTCTCTTCCTTATGCTATTAAGTGATTTATACCTCTGTTCAAGCCTATGATGTTCTGCCATCATCTTAGAGAGCCTTCCTCCTTCATTTAACATTAGGGCACTGCTGGAGGGCTGGTGGTCCTGTTTGTGCATGCTCCACTGTGTCTCACAGTAGTTTACATGTATTAACAGGCGGTGATTGCTAAATGAGTGTTGCGTGTAGTCAAAGGAGTACCTTCTGAGAATGACACAGGGACAGCCCACGCTCTCAGAAAGGATTTCCTGGTGCCACTAGCCCACAGCCTGTGCTTCCATCTGTTGTGTCATACTTCCCAGGTGCAGGTCTCCAGGAGGGTAGGAGAGCGTTCTGCTTAGCTAGTGTGTCCCTTAGACCAGCCATTGGGAATAAACCAGAGGTGAAAAGGCAATGGCAACGCACTCCAGTGTTCTTGCCTGGAGAATGCCAGGGACAGTGGAGCCTGGTGGGCTGCCATCTATGGGGTCACACAGAGTCGGACACAACTGAAGTGACTTAGCAGCAGAGTTTAATCCATTCTTCAAATGCGTGTGTTTAGTCACTCAGTTTCTTCCAACTCTTTGCGACCCCACGGATGNAGGGGAGCCTGGTGGGCTGCCGTCTATGGGGTCGCACAGAGTCAGACACGACTGAAGCGACTTAGCAGTCAGCAAGGTGTTTTCTGATTTCTTTGTGATTTCTCTGTGGACCATTGGTTGCTTTAAAAATGTGTTGTTTAACTTTCTCATATTTGTGGGTTTTCCAGTTTTCTTTCTGCCGCTCATTTCCAGTTTCATTCCGTAGTAATTGAAAAACATACTTTCTATCATTTCAGTCTTTTAAAATGGATTAAAACTTACTTCGTGGCCACATACATGATCTATCCTGGACAGCTGTCTGTGTGTACTTGAGAAGATTGTATACTGTGGTAGGGTAGAGTGTTCTTTATATGTCGGTTGGGTTCAATTGGTCTAGTGTTGTTTGCGCTATCCGTTCTTGAAAGTGGAGCATCAGAGTCTCCTGTTGTCTGGTTCTCTCTTCAGTTCTGCCCGTATGTGCTTCCTAGATTTAGGACATTGTTATTTGGTGCATGTGTATTTATAATTGTTATAGCTCCTTGGTGCACTGACCCTTTTATCCTTATGTAATCTTTTTCTTTGTCTCTCCTAAAATTTTTGACTTACAGTCTGTTTTGTTTACTATTAGTATAGCTGCAGCTCTCAGGTTGTTTAATCCTAGTTGAAACTCTGAGTCATCAGTGTCTCGACAGGCACCAGACTGTTTCAGACAGGAAAGCAGAAGCTCTAGGTCTCCCCAGATTCTGTAACAAGTTGGTGTTGGAACCAAGAAACTGAGACCCACCTTCTCGTTTTTGACTAGAACCTGTGTGATGTTTCTGCCCTTTTGTCCAGTTTTTGAATCGTGAGCTGTAGTGGTTTTCTAAACAGCTGTCTATGTACGTAGTCTGGTCTCTAATAGCCATGGCCTGCATGTCGTTTTGGATTTCTTAAACTATCTAGTTCATTCCTTGGAAAAAGCTGTATCACCGATACCTGATGAATGAAGAGCAAGCTGTCAGCAAGGTGGATGGCATCCTGTCGAGCTACGGCATAGAGAAGGAGTCGGACCTGTGCGTGCTGAACCTCATCCGGTAAGTCACTGTCCTGTGGGAGGAAGTAGGTTTCTGAAGTCCTTTCTGAGAGATCAGCATTTAGTGGATCATTTTCCCACGGACACTGCTGTGAATGTCTTAACAGCTACACAGCCACCATGAAGTGCTCCCCGAGTGTGGACCCTGGACAGGCGTTGTGGAGTCTGAGGGATCACCTCCTCCTCCCCGAGGCAGAGGCCTGCGTGCGCCAACACCTCCCTGACCTCTGTGCCGCCCCTGCCGTACGTGAAGAGGCTGTGGGGAGGGCTGGGGAGGTGGCACCTTTCCTCTTTGGAAGAAAATGTCTTGGTGGTCAGGTGTGGCTGAAGGCTGTTTTAGATTTATTTTAAAAATCTTCCTTAAATCTCTGCTTTGAAGCCTTAATCTTTGTCATTGGTCCCATAGAGAAATAAATGGCCACAGATTCTTTAATTTGGAAGGAATTTTAAAAAGCATTTCATCCAGTTTTCTGTTCTGTTGAGCAGTTTCAACAGAGGATGGTCACCTAGCCTCCAAACACTTTGATTGTAAAAGTTTCTTTACAAGGCAGCCCATTGTATTGGTGACANCAGATTCTTTAATTTGGAAGGAATTTTAAAAAGCATTTCATCCAGTTTTCTGTTCTGTTGAGCAGTTTCAACAGAGGATGGTCACCTAGCCTCCAAACACTTTGATTGTAAAAGTTTCTTTACAAGGCAGCCCATTGTATTGGTGACAGTCGCTCAGTCATGTCCGACTCTTTGCGACCCCATGGATTATACAGTCCATGGAATTCTCCAGGCCAGAATATTGGAGTGGGTAGCCTTTCCCTTCTCCAGGTCGTCTTCCCAACCCTCAGACTGAACCCAGGTCTCACGCATTGCAGTTGGATTCTTTACCAGCTGAGCCACAAAGGAAGCCTGGAAAAATGATGGGCTTTGTACTGACACATGGTGAATTAATGAGATGCTGGAAATAGTCCTCAGTGTCCTGACTCCATCTTCTGGAATTGTCATCTAGATCAAGGGTTCTTCTTAAATGTTCTCTTGGAAACTGCATGAAACCCCAGCCTTATTCTGCAACCAGTGGAAGGTTGGAAATCTAGCCCTGTGCATTTCCCTGCCTTTCGTGAAGTGGCTGTCGATGGTGGAGTGAGGTTTGCTTCATAGGATGGTTGTAGTGAGAAATGTGCAGAAATTTCCTTTCATGGGTGTGTTTTTAACAGGGAGGCTTGCAAGGAGTTAAGAATAGTAGTATCTATTTTTGATATTTCCATGTTAGTGAACGTTTTCTCAGACATTGATAAATGGAGCATACTGTGTCCATAATCATACACTTTGAATAATTTATTTACTAGTAAACTTAATATTTAATAAATATTTTTTAAAATTCTACCTATCTTTTCTTTTTTTAAAAAGTTTTTAAAATTTATTTGGCTGTATGGGATCTTTAGTTGTGGTATGTGAACTCTTAGCTGCGTCATGGGNTCATACACTTTGAATAATTTATTTACTATTAAACTTAATATTTAATAAATATTTTTTAAAATTCTACCTATCTTTTCTTTTTTTAAAAAGTTTTTAAAATTTATTTGGCTGTATGGGATCTTTAGTTGTGGTATGTGAACTCTTAGCTGCGTCATGGGGATCTGATTCCCCTGTCTTGGACCAACTCTGGGCCCTTGCCATTGGGAGTGTGGAGTCTTAGCCACTGGACCACCAGCGAAGTTCCATTAATAAGTTATTAAATAATCATAATGTAAAGTAAGTAGTAGATTAGTATTTCTTTTTAAAATTTTATTTTTTAGGCTATGCTGGGACTTCATTCTGCACGGACTTTTCTTTAGTTGCAGCAAGCAGGGGCTACTCTCCACTTGTGACGTTCAGGCCTCTCATTGCGGTAGCTTCTCTTGTAGCGCACAGGCTCGCGGGCGAGTGGGCTTAAATAGTTGCTGCTCACAGGCTCCAGAGCAGAGGCTCAGCAGTTGTGGCTCACAGGCTTAGCTGCTCCGTGGCATGTGAGATCTTTCTGGATCAGGGATCAGACCCTTGTCTCCTGCATTGGCAAGTGGATTCCTTACCACTGATCCACCAGGGAAGGCCAATAGTAAATTAACATCTTCATGCCATTGAATTGCCAGCCTTGATTTCTCTCTCTGTAAAGACTGCTGTTTTCTTTCTACCCGCCCTTTTTGGCACATTTATTAGTAAGCTTGTTGGGCTTGAGTGTCTGGACCTGAGAGCTCACACTGACCTGGGTGGGGAGAGTGTGGATTACCTCTGTGCAGGGTCTTATATTAGGGACTTTATAAATATCATTCAATCAACAGAAACTGAGAAGTCAGATCCAAAAGTGATGAGAAGGAAGGAGTCCAGGGTAAGAGGAGACGTTCCTGGTGTTTCCCAAGTGTCATTTGGGAAGTTGGCCTCCTTGCAGCGGGTCTGTAGGAGACACGTGACCCCTGAGCCTGACTTTCCTCATTGTCGTCCGTGTGCTTCTCACCGACTGTGTTTCAGGTCTCCTCTCTCACCCCCTCCGCCTCCCTCCTCAGGGCGTCAACGTGTGGGCCTTGGTGGCGGCCATCGTGCTGCTGTCCAGCAGCGTCAGCGACATCCAGCAGCTGCTCTTCTGCCTGCGGCGGCCCAGCTCCACTGTGACCATGCCGGACGTCACCGAGACCCTGTACTGCCTCGCTGTGCTGCTCTACGCCATGCGGGAGAAGGGGGTCAGCATCAGCAACCGGTATGGGCCCCGGGGGGCCCCGCCCACCACGCCCTGGGTTCTCGGAGAGACCAGAGTGCGACGGTGCCAGCAAGCGCGCGCACTCCGGGGAGAGGAGGCGCTGTCCGGTCATGCACGTCCCGAGGCCGCTTGCCCACTCGCGGCTGGGTCCTGTTCCCTCGAGAGCATGTGCCAGTCTCTCCTCTGGCCCCTGCAGCCAGGCCTCTCTCCCAGAACATGCTTTCCAGATATTTACCTGCACTGCTGCTTACCTCCAACAGTGCAGCTAAAGACACCTCAGCTCTTGGTACATTTAAGCCCTTTGCTTCTCTCTCTTTTTTTTTGTAAAATAATGGTACGTATTTTCTTTTTAGCAACAGTTAGGAGTCTGAGGAACAGTAATATACAGATTGTGACTGAATATGAAAATCTCTAATCTCCTTTCTTCCTGTTAGGATTCACTACAACGTTTTCTATTGCCTGTATCTTCAGGAGAATTCCTGTGCTCAGGCCTCAGGAGACAAAGAGGAACCATCGGTCTGGTCGGGGTATGTCCGTCCGACTGTAGATGTGTTGCAGTGTGTTGTCTCCTTTGATTCGTGACTGTCACACTTAACGGAGCAAAAGGGTTTTGTATTAAGTATTGAGTTATAGTTTACGTTGCATAAAAATCACCCATTTTAATTGTTAAATTCAGTAATTTTCAGTAGATTTACTGAGTGTTCAGCTAACATCATAGTCTAGTTTTAGAACGTTTTTATCACTCTGAAGGACCACCCTCTCCTTTTTCTCTTTTTCTTAAAGAAGAGAGCATTCTTTTTAAAAAGTAATTTTATTTTTTTAAGTTTTGGCCCTGTTGGGTCTTCACTACCGCACAGGCTTTTCTCTAGTTGCAGTGAGCAGAATCTACTCCTAAGTTATGATGTGCAGGCTTCTCACTGTGGTGGCTTCTCTTGTAGAACCACGGGCTCTAGGCACTTAGACTCAGTAACTGGTGACTTGCAGGCTCTAGAGCGCAGGCTTGGTAGTTGTGGCTCATAGGCTTAGTTGCTCCGTGGCATGTGGGATCTTCCAGGACCGGGGAGTGAACTTGGCTCTCCTGCTTTGCCAGGTGGATTCTTACCCACTGTGCCACCAGGAAAGTCCCTTTTTTTTTTCTCGTTAAATTTTATTCACTGCATTTGGTTTTTCCTATTTGGTTTTTGGTAGTCTATCCCTGATCTTTTCAATTCCTTGCTCTTTTCCTGATTTCTCTTCTGTAATGATTAGAAAGAAAACAACCTTCCAGCTGACACATGAACAACAGCTGATCCTAAGCCATAAGATGGAGCCTCTTCAGGTGGTGAAAATAATGGCATTTGCAGGTAAGGGGCTGTCGCTCCTGAAGGCCTCTCTTCACTGCCTCCCCCTTCCCTCTACCTGCTGGAGCATCTTACCATCACCTGTTATTCCCCTTCTGCAATTAAATCATCTAAAAAGCAGTTGTCAAGGAATAATTGCGTTTTCTTACCACTCCTGGGAGCATCCACCTGGAGTTCCTGGGGGCAGATGGTCCACAGTTTGTGGGATTGACCCATCCTGTTACATGTCATCGTGTCTGCTCACACACAGGTGGCTGTGGGGCAGCAGGTCGTGTGACTGTCTTGTTCAGACAACGTCAGGAGCTCCTGGCTTTCTGTAGAATGAAACCTAGAAGGGCTTCCGCCTTCTGACTCTCACCTGCCTCCCCAGAGGGTGGCCCAGTGCTTTGCCTCGGTCAGCTAATGGTGCTAGCTGGCTGCTCAAGTACTTGGTCACCTTTGTCTGACCTTTGTTCGTAGTGCTTTTTCTCCCTGTGTGTTACATGCCCACGGTTGAGGAGCAGACCAAAGCTCAAGGAAGTCAGTGGGCTCCTCGCTAGAGCAGCTGGGCCCGCGACCCCAACCTGGGTGGCTGCATCAGCTCTGCTGTTCCCTTCACTGTGTGGCTTCTGGTTCTCACCTGTGCTGGAGGACTTGCCACTGTCGGGTCCCAGGCCGGTGGCGAGATGAGCACGGGAAGATCCTGATTAGGGCACCGTTGGAGCAGTTCTTCCTGGTCAGAGGGTGACCTCCCTTCCTCTTGGCGTCTCCAGGCACTGGGAAGACCTCCACGCTGGTCAAGTATGCTGAGAAGTGGTCTCAGAGCAGGTTTCTATACGTGACCTTCAACAAGAGCATCGCCAAGCAGGCAGAGCTCGTCTTCCCTAGCAACGTCACCTGCAAGACCTTCCACTCCATGGCCTATGGTCACATCGGGCGCAAGTGAGCATCACGGTGTCGCTTTCACATTGCAGTCAGCGCACCCCGGTGACGGGGGCAAACATAGTGCCTTATCTCCGTTTACAAGCTGGGAATATAAGGAAAGATTTAGTGATTTATACTACTACCCCAGAGGGACACATTGTCAACTGAGGGAGGCGTGCTCATGTCTCTGGAGTTGCACAGGTCAGATGACCATGTCTGAAGTACCAGATACCACCAGCCTGGTTGATCAGTTCAGGTTCTGCTTGGAAGTGGGGAGGGAGAGGATGGGGCTGAGGGGCACTAGACCCAGGCTCCAGGGCCCTGAGCCACGCCCTGTTGGATGAGAAGGCTGTAGGGAGGTTCAAGGTCCTCCCGGGGCCTCCTGGAGTTGGGTCCACACCATGAAACAGCAGTGCCCCTTTGTCTCCTGGGTTATTAGATCTGAATACTGGAAAGCCTAGAGGAGCCCTTTCTGGTCCTACAAGGACCTCACTCAGCCCCTCGCTGGTTTCCTCACCTGGAGGAGCCACTACCAGCAACCTGGTAGTGTCATCTGGGGAGAAGGTGGGGAGGCCGGGGGGCACACAAGTCCTGTGTGGCCAGGAAGGCTGACCCTGTGCCCTCGGAACGTGCGTTGCAGGTACCAGTTGAAGAAGAAGCTGAATCTCTTCAAGTTAACCCCCTTCATGGTCAACTCCGTCCTCACTGAAGGGAAGGGTGGCTTCATCAGGGCCAAACTCGTGTGCAAGACTCTGGAAAACTTCTTCGCTTCTGCCGATGAGGAGCTGACAATCGACCATGTGCCCATCTGGTGCAAGAACAGCCAGGGGCAACGAGTCATGGTGGAGCAGAGCGAAAAGCTGGTGAGCGGCTCGGTCTCCCTGGAGTCAAGGCTTGGGAGGTTGAGGGCGTGACCTTGGGTCAGGTTGTCCCAGCCTTCGGTGTCTTCAGAGCTGCTGGCAGGAGGCAGAGGCGGAGGCAGGCTACAGGCGGCTGTGGCAGCAGGGTGTCCACAGTCCTCCGTGAGTGTGGTCCTCTCCCGGGGCCCTCAGCCTGGCTGCACTGTATCGACAGGGCTCCCGCCAGGGTTATCAGAGCTCCTCGTGGGGTCGGCTAGTCCTAGGATCTAGGGATGAAGTATCTCCTAACTTTTATCAGTTCCTTTCAGTCATTGGTTACTTTTTTCCCTCACTCCCACTGCACAGCATGTGGGATCCTAGTTCCCTGACTGGGGATCTAGCGTGTGGGATCCTAGTTCCCTGACCGGGGATCTCACGTGTGGGATCCTAGTTCTCTGACCGGGGATCTAGTGTGTGGGATCCTAGTTCCCTGGCCGGGGATCTCGCGTGTGCCCCGTGGAGTGTAAGCACAGAGCCCTCATCCCCAGACTGCTAGAGAAGTTCCCGGCCATACTCCTTGTGAATTATAATCACCATGGGTCATAAATCTAGAGGAATCATCCAGCCTCTCCTGGTTCGTGGGATGCTCTGCCACTAGGTATGGTCCAGCCCTGGCTGCTTGCTATTTGGGTGCCTGATGGTGTCACGAGCACCTCATGGAGCCAGGGCCACCACTCACAATGTGCTGGAGCCTTCCTTCTCTCTGACCCGTGCACACACGTGAACCCCTTATTTCTGGGCCCTGACCTCGGCGTCACTGTGTCACTTGCTTTCTAGAATGGAGTCCTCGAAGCAAGCCGGCTTTGGGACAACATGCGGAAGTTGGGCGAGTGCAAGGAGGAGGCTTACCATATGACACATGATGGTATGCATGGGCCTGTTCTGACCCCTGACCCCATGTGGACCCACCTCACCCCATGTTCTGACCCTTCTGCCCCTTCTCCTAGGCTACTTGAAACTCTGGCAGCTCAGCAAGCCCTTGCTGGCCTCTTTTGACGCCATCTTTGTGGATGAGGCCCAGGACTGCACCCCAGGTGATAAAGCATTCAGAACACCAGTAGTCTCAAACACATAGAAACTGCATCATGCCTGTGTCAGAGGACGCGTGTGCAGTGAGTCCGTGGTTCTTATCTGTAGTAGGAGAAGGGGTGTCTGATGGTTAGTCACTCTGAAATCTTTTACTCTTTGATTCCAGATTTCAACAGTCTCTGCCCTCACCTCCACCCAAAGGAGACTTATTTTCCTCTAAATATTTAGCTTGGGTTATTCTTAAATTGTTGGCCGAGCCTAGGTCATCATGTTATTAGGACAGAGACTCATGCCGAAGGGAGAAGGTAGTCAATTCAGAATGAACAATGTTTTCTTTTTCTAGTGGCTAATAGAAAATAATGTGACTTGGTAGGTCATCTTTAAGCCCCAAGTTGTTATATTAAAGAGGATAATTTGCATCATTGTATATTTGCCTCTATGATTTCTTAGACACAGTCACATGTTCAGGAGTAAAAACTGTTTGCCTGTTATAAGCTTGTTTCTTGGAGACTTCAGGATGGTTCGTGGTTAGGACACTGCACTTCCACTGCAGGGGACGCAGGTTCAATCCCTGGTCAGGAACTGAGATCTCACATGCCTCGCAGCATGTCCAGAAATAAATACACGAGTGAAAATTGTTTCCTTGGACTGAGTGCATGTACCCTGCAGGGAAGGATACCCTGCCATCCAGTGTGCAAGTGTTCTTGCCCTTTCCTGTCTCCCATTTGGTTTCTTTTTGCTGTGTGGGTGGGCCTTGCGTCAGAGCGCTTACTTGCCCCTTCTGGATTGCAGCCATCATGAACATCGTTCTGTCTCAGCCCTGTGGGAAGATCTTTGTGGGAGACCCCCACCAGCAGATCTACACCTTCCGTGGCGCTGTCAATGCTCTGTTCACGGTCCCTCACACACACGTCTTCTATCTCACACAGGTAAGACTCTGCTTTGCTTCCCAGCCCCCAGACGCATGTACATATACACACACATACAACACAAGTCTATGTGGGGCTCCCCACCCCGGTTTTCCAGTGCTGCCTGTGTGCTGGGCCCCGTGGAAAGTTTTGCCTGAGCTCACAGTGTGCAGCAAATCCACGCCTCTAAGTAGGGGCTCTCCATGGTTCTCGGGGGTCTGCAAAGTCAGAACGGTTTTCAAAATAGTCACTTGCCTTTTGCGCCGTGTTGACATTTGCACTGGTATGACGCAGAGACAGTAGTGAGCCGTGGCCTCAGTGCCAGCCCACCCTTGCAGTCTCTGTATTCTTCAAGGCTCTCACTAAGAGCATCCCTGATAGCAGAGGGAAGAAAGTTTCTGTCCTGCAGACCCTGAGCCCGTCTCTCCAGCAGTCCGTGTGTGGAATGGGAAGGAGAGGGACGCCTTTCTGCCCCTGCAATATGCCGGCCGCTCTCACTTAGAGCACTTATGTGACTGTGTTGTGAGCTCCACCAGCTGCTGCTTCCTTTTGTACTTCAATGAACAGTCACAGACCAACTCTGGTTGTTCAGACTTGGGGATTTGGCATTTTCTCCGGAATGAATGCAATGAGCCATATCTTCAAGGGGAACAGCTAACAAATGTTCATTGCCCAAAAAAAGTCTTGCTTTCAAGTGAAATCCAGATTTTGAAAAACTAGTTTCCAGCATGAGCACAGCAACCCCTGGAGCCTTGATTGCCTGGAAAGACTCAGCACGCATCTGTGTGAAGCCGTCACACCAGGCTGGACACCCACAGAGCCCCGAGAATCGGCTCTCCTCTCTTAAGCTGAGAACTAAAGAGATGTGCAAAAATGTAAAAGTAGTGACACTCTTGTCTCTAAAATATTTTTTAGGAGGTGGGGAGACTACAGTTTTTGAAAAATGTGTCCTTTGTGTTGTCATGTAATGAGATTATTGTTGTTAATGTTTAAATTAACGAAAGTTACTAACGTAGTAATTGTAGATAGATAAAACTCACATAAATACAAGCTTCCTTGGGTCCTCACTGGTTTTCTGAAGCATGAGGAAGTCCTGAGACAGAAATCTGTGGGAACCACTGCTTTTAGGGAGCTCCCAGTTAGGGAGTATGCGCAGTGCCGACGCACACAGGCATCAGTTGCACGGTGAATTCTGCTCCGGGGAGCCCCGGGCCCCAGTCTGTGACGCTGTCCCCAGGCTTTCTATTATTGTTTGCTCTAGCGATCTAGGATGACGTCAGCACAGAGGAATTTTTTATAATGGACGTTTTTAGTTTCAGATTTAGAAAAAAGTCGAGAAGACAGTACGGACAGTTCTTACACGTGCTGCACTCAGCATTCTCCAGTATTCGGGTGATGAGTTTGCCACAGTTAATGTGTCAGTGTGGGCACATTATTATCAACTAAAGTCCACAGTTTATTCACATGCCCTGGTTCTTAACAAATTCTTATCCTTTTCCTATTCCAGACCCTTATTCACATACCCCACTGCATTTAGCTGTCACGTCTTCTAGGCTCCTGTTGACTGTGCTCTGTGGTTTCTCCGGCTTGCCTTGGTCCTGGTGACCTTGAAGGGCACCAGTTAGGTGTCTTGTCACGTGCCCCTCTGATAGCATTTGTCTGGTGGTTACACTGATATTTGGGTCCATACCATCAACATGATTTACAACTGATGACGTTGTCCTGGTGGCCTGGCTGAGTTGGGGTGTGGCAGGTGATTCTACCGTGACGTGACCCCCACCCCACCCACCTTCACCTCGTCTCTGCTTTCCACACTGTGTGCCCTGAAAGGAAGTCATGGCTCGCAGCCCTCAGTTAAGAGCAAGAGTTGGAATATCCACATAGATTGCTTGGAATTCTTCTGTGAAGGAGATACTGCTTCTTCTCTTCAGTTTGTTTATTTATTCATTTATTTGTTTGTATCAGCATGGACTTGTGGATCTTGATAATTTGGGGATGGCTTACTTAGAATAGGAAACATCAAGATGGTGGAGTAGAGAACTCCATGAACTGTATGAAAGGGTAAAAAGATATGACACTGAAAGATGAACTCCCCAGATCAGTAGGTGCCCAATATGCTGCTGGAGAAGAGCAGAGAAATAGCTCCAGAAGGACTAAAGAAACTGAGCCAAAGTGGAAACAGTGCCCAATTTTGGATATATCTGGTGGTGAAAGTAAATTCCGATACTATAAAGAACAATACTGCATAGGAACCTGGAATGTTAGGTCCATGATTCAAGGTAAATTGGAAGTGGTTAAACAGGAGATGGCAAGAGAAAACATCGACATTTTAGGAATCAGTGAACTAAAATGGACCGGAATGGGCAAATTTAATTCAGATGACCACTATATCTACTGCTGTGGGCAAGAATCCCTTAGAAGAAAGGGAGTAGCCCTCTTGGTCAACAAGAGTCTGAAATGCAGTACTTGGGTACAGTTTCAAAAACGACAGAATGATCTCTGTTCATTTCCAAGGCGAACCATTCAGTATCATAGTAATCCAAGTCTCTGCTCCAACCACTAATGCCAAAGAAGCTAAAGTTGACCAGTTCTATGAAGACCTTCTAGAACACACCAAAAAAAAGATGTCCTTTTTATCATTGAGGTGAGTAAAAGTCCCTCAGTCATGTGCGACTCTTTGCAATCCCATGGAATATACAGTCCATGGAATTCTTCAGGCCAGAATACTGGAATGGGTAGCCTTTCCACTCCAGGGGATCTTCCCCCAGGGGATCCCCTTCTCCAGGGGATCTTCCCAACCCAGGGATCTAATCCAGGTCTCCTGCATTGTAGGCAGATTGTTTACCAGCTGAGCCACTGGCGAAGCCCAGGAATACTGGCGTGGGCTATCTCTTCTCCAGCGGATCTTCCCGACTCAGGAATTAAACCAGATCACCTGCATTGCAGGCAGATTCTTTACCAACTGAGCTTTCAGGAAAGCCTTATCACTGGGGACTGCAATGCAAAGGTAGGAAATCAAAAGATACATGGAGTAAACGGAAAGTTTGCCTTGAGTACAAAATGAAGCAGGACAAAGGCGAACAGAGTTTTGCCAAGAGAATGCACTAGTCATAGCAAACACCCTCTTCCAACAGCACAAGAGACAACTCTACACATGGACATGACCAGACGATCAAAACCACAATCAGGTTGTTATTTGCAGGCAAAGATGGAGAAGCTCTATAGGTGCCCTATATAGAAGAGAAGCTCTATATAGATGGAGAAGCTCTCAGCAAAAATAAGACTGGGAGCTGACTGGCTCAGATCATGCACTCCTATTGTAAAATTCAGACTTAAACAAAGTAGGGAAAACCACTAGGCCATTCAGGTATGTGGAGAAGGCAATGGCAACCCACTCCAGTACTCTTGCCTGGACAATCCCATGGATGGAGGAGCCTGGTGGGCTACAGTCCATGGGGTCGCTACGAGTCAGATACGACTGAGAAACTTCACTTTCATTTTTCACTTTCATGCATTGGAGAAGGAAATGGCAGCCCACTCCAGTGTTCTTGCCTGGAGAATCCCAGGGACAGAGGAGCCTGGTAGGAGGCCATCTGTGGGGTTGCACAGAATCAGACAGGACTGAAGTGACTTAGCAGCAGCCTTCAGATATGACCTAAATAAAATCCTTTACGTTTATATAGTGGAAGTGACAAATAGATTCAAGGGACTGAATCTGATAGAGTGCCTAAAGAACTATGGATGGAGTATCATTGCATTGTACAGGAGGCGGTAATCAAAACCATCCCTAAGAAAAAGAAATGCAGAAAGGCAAAATGGTTGCTGAGGAGGCCTTACACATAGCTAGAAAAGAAGAGAAGCAAAAGGCAAAGGAAAAAAGGAAAGATAGATCCATCTGAATCCAGAGTTCTGAAGAATAGCAAGGAGCGACAAGAAAGCCTAAGTAAACAATGCACAGAAATAGAGGAAAACAAAGGAATGGGAAAGGCTAGAGATCTCTTCAAGAAAATTGGTGATAAAGAGGGAACATTTCTTACAAAGATGAGTACAATAAAGGACAGAAATGGTATGGACCTAACAGAAGCAGAAGAGATTAAGAAGAGCAAGAATATACAGAACCATACAAGAAAGATCTTAATGACCCAGGTAACCACAGTGATGTGATCGCTCAGCTAGAGCCAGACATCCTGGAGTGCAAAGTCAAGTGGGCCTTAGGAAGCATCACTATAAACAAAGCTAGTGGAGGTGATGGAATTTCCAACTGAGCTATTTCAAATCCTAAAAGATGCTGCTGCTAAAGTGCTGCACTCAATATGCCAGCAAATTTGGAAAACTCAGCAGTGGCCACAGGACTGGAAAAGGTCAGCTTCTATTCCAATCCCAAAGAAAAGCAGTGCCAAAGAATGTTTAAACTATTACACAATTGTGTTCATTTCACACATTAGCAAAATAATGCTCAAATTTCTCCAAGCTAGGCTTCAACAGTACATGAACCAAGAACATCCAGATGCTCAAGCTGGATTTAGAAAAGGCAGAGGAACCAGAGATCAAATTACCAACATCCTATGATTGTTGGATCATAGAAAAAGCAAGAGAATTCCAGAAAAACATCTGCTTCTGCATCATTGACTATGCTAAAGCCTTTGACTGTGTGAATCACAATAAATTTGTGTGGAAAAATTGATAAAGCAGTGGGAATATCAGACCACCCTACCTGCCTCCTGTGAAACCTGTATGCAAGTCAAGAAGCAACAGTTAGAACCAGACATGGAACAACAGACTGGTTCCAAATCAGGAAAGGAGTACATCAA
The DNA here is from genome assembly GCA_006410875.1 of Neotragus pygmaeus. Classification (NCBI taxonomy): domain Eukaryota; kingdom Metazoa; phylum Chordata; class Mammalia; order Artiodactyla; family Bovidae; genus Neotragus; species Neotragus pygmaeus. The sequence continues at coordinate 126,561 of SJYV01054472.1, forward strand.
GGCTGTATATTGTCACCCTGCTTATCTAACTTACATGCTGAGTACATTATGAAAAATGCCAGGCTGGATGAAACACAGGCTAAGATTGCTGGGAGAATTATCAGTAACCTCAGATATGCAGATAACATCACACTATGGCAGAAAGCGAAGAACTGAAGAGTCCCTTGATGAAAATGAAAGAGGAGGGTGAAAAAGCTGCCTTAAAACTCAGCATTCAAAAAACAAAGATCATGGCATCCGACCCCATCACTTCATGGCAACTAGAAAGGGAAACAATGGAAACAGTGACAGACTTTATTTTCTTGGGCTTTAGAATCACTGCAAATGGTGACTGCGACCATGAAATTAAAAGACCCTTGATCCTTGGAAGAAAAACTATGAACAACCTAGATAGCAGGTTAAAATCAGAAACATTACTTTGCTGGCAAAGGTCCGTCAAAGCTATGGTTTTTCTAGTAGTTATGTATGTATGTGAGAGTTGGACTATAAAGAAAGCTGAATGCTGAAGAATTGATGCTTTTGAACTGTAGTGTTCGAGATAACTCTTGAGAGTCCTTTGGACTGCAAGGAGATCAAACCATTCCATCCTAAAGGAAATCAGTCCTGAATATTCATTGGAAAGACTGATGCTGAAGCTGAAACTCCAATACTTTGGCCACCTGATGAAAAGAACTGACACATTGGAAAAGACCCTGATGCAGGGAAAGATTGAAGACGGGAGGAGAAGGGGACGACAGAGGACGAGATGGTTAGAAGGCCTTACTGACTCAATGGACATGAGTTTGAGCAAACTCCAGGAGACGGTAAAGGACAAGGAAGCCTGGTGTATGCATTCCATGGGGTTGCAAAGAGTCAGACACGACTGATCAACTTTGAACTTAGAATAGTTCCATAGCAGCAAAGTATTACTTGTTGAAAATCTCGCTCTCTTTCAACTGTGTTCTTGCTGGCCACCCAAATATGTAATACTTCTTTACCTCAAATTATAAATGGGTGAGGAAAGGCAGTAAACACCATGCGTTTGGGCAAAAGCACTGACTTTCCAGCTGCAGAGGTCAAGGAATTAGTGCGCTGGGCGCTGCTTCGAAGGGTAGGAAATTATTTTGCCACATGCAGTGGGCGGGGACGGGGAGGGGGCAGGAAATGCTCAGGACTTGGTGATCTTTCTCACGGCTTGTTAAGTAGAGCAGTGGTTTTATTTATTTATTTTTTCCCGAGAAACACTGCTCGGTACAGTAAGAATAGCTGTGGGTAATGCTGTGTGTTGTAATGTCCACTTTCATCTCATCTGTGCCTTCCTCAGTGGGGCAGTGGCTCTACATTGGTGTTGAAGGAGCCGCACGGGGCAGGGAGTTGCACCCTCCCCCCTTGATCTTCTGTGTATAATTCATGTAATTTATGTTCTTTCTTCAGATGGTGTTTGGAAAGAATGAGGGATTTGCTTAAAAGGAAAGTCTGCTGCTGGTCTCAGGGAACAAAGGGGCTGAGAGGGTCCTGAGAGTCCACACCCTACCTCTTTCTTCGTGGGTTGCTCTTCCTGTTTGCGGCGAGGCACAGGGCTTTATGAAAGTGTGTGGCAGAGGATTCATCTGGCTGAAAGAAGGGGCAGGAGAGGAGGGTTGGAGGCCAAGCAGGTGAGACATGAGGTGCGGGTTTCTGAGCTATGCTGGGAGCAGCGATAAGAGAGTGTAGAAAATGTGGTGAAAAGATTGTGAAGAGTTTGGATTCAGGAGCAAGAGATAAAGACAGAAGGTCAGTCTCAGGTTTCAAGATAGAAAACGCTGTTTTGAAAACTTAGAATAGTGATGTCTGCCACGGAGGCTCCTGTTCCATGGTGGCTGTGCAGGAGGGAATTTCCAAGGACCCTCTCAAGGCTGGACGAGTCAGGAGTGCGCTGCAGGGCGTGCAGAGGCCAGGCCTCGGTGGTGACGGCAGTGCGCTCTCATTCTCCAGTGGGTGCTAACTCCAGTTCTGTTCTTCTCCCAGAGTTTCCGGTTTGGTGTGGAGATAGCCTACGTGGGAGCTACCATCTTGGACGTCTGCAAGCGAGTGAGGAAGAAGACGTTGGTTGGAGGCAACCATCAGAGTAAGGCTGCAGTTCCTCGTGTTTGCTACACAGGTTAGCTTCCCTCGTTGCCTGGATCTGCCCCAGAGTTTGTGCTCTCTCCCTCAAGGTGGCATCCGGGGTGACTCGAAGGGGCAGGTGGCTCTTCTGTCCCGCACCAACGCCAACGTGTTTGACGAGGCCGTCCGGGTCACAGAGGGAGAAGTGCCTGCCCGGATTCACTTGATCGGGGTAGGAGTGCATGTCTGTCCTCCGCTGTCACTCGGAAACCTCACCCACACACAGAGCTGATGAAAGTGCCCCACGGGCTCAGACTCATCCTGCACACAGCAGTTGGGGTGACTGTCCTGTGTCTGCGCTGGGAGACCCCCCCCCCCGGCTGTTCTGCCCTAGTGAGTCCTGTAAAGTAAGGCCCAGCAAGGACCACTGACCTTTTCCCTTGCTCTCTAAAAAAAAAGTGCATGCCCTTCTTGCCTGTGTGCACACACAGAAGCTCACCGCATTTATGCTCTGGGTGCAATTTGAGAGTCATTTCCAAGAAGCCAGCTCATTTCAAAATCCCACCTGTACATCCTCTTTACTTTGTCTTGTTAACAACAGTAACAAAAACAAAAAATGAAAAGAAGCCCAAAGTTTCACCAGCAAACTTTTTCAGGGGATTAAATCGTTTGGATTGGACAGAATCATTGATATTTGGACACTTCTTCAGCCAGAGGAAGAACGGAAGAAACGTGAGTACTGCCTGGCCGCGTGGGGCAGGCACAGGCACCCTGGTGTCAGGCGGGAGGTACGCTGAGTTGCTTGATGTCTGCCCTGGCGGAGCCGATGTGCTACTTTTGGCGGTGGCACAGTGCCCGAGGCTGCCTGTTCTTAGAGGCGATGACAGCTCTTTCCAGGCCCTGTTCTCGGGAGTTTAGATCTCTCACACACTGGCCTCGCAGCCATCGTCCTCACTCTCTTTCTGTTCCGTCTGCCTGAGGACCTTACACGTGGTGACTTCTACCTGGGCCCTCTGCGATCGTTTCTAACACTTGCATAGCACGCTTGCTTTTTCATTACTGCGTTGTTTCAAATCCCCAACAAGCAGGGATCTCAAGGGCAGGGCTCTTGACCCCGAACTTGGTGCACGGATCACTGTGCTGACTCACTGCGGCGCCCGGGGCAGACTTTGGTGCCGTCAGGCCTGGACCCAGGTCTCCAGCTCTGAGACCATTCATTTGTCCCGTGGTCCGTTAAGAATGCGGAACTGCTACCACTGAGTATGGGTGCAGCTGCGTCCTCCTGACCCACACACATGTTCCCTCTAGGAAACCTCGTCATTAAGGACAAGTTCATCAGGAGGTGGGCGCACAAAGAGGGCTTCAGCGGCTTCAAGCGGTACGTGACCGCGGCCGAAGACAAGGAGCTGGAAGCCAAGATCGCCGTCGTGGAGAAGTACAACATCCGCCTTCCAGAGCTGGTGGCGAGGATAGAGCGGTGCCACATAGAGGACTTGGACTTCGCAGGTGAGGACGTGGGGCGGGGGTGGCCTCTGATCCTCTTGCCAGCATGGACTTCACTGACCGGGGCAGNGGAGAAGTACAACATCCGCCTTCCAGAGCTGGTGGCGAGGATAGAGCGGTGCCACATAGAGGACTTGGACTTCGCAGGTGAGGACGTGGGGCGGGGGTGGCCTCTGATCCTCTTGCCAGCATGGACTTCACTGACCGGGGCAGCTGCACCAGCCGAGGGGAGCCAGGCTGCCTCCCTCCCGCCCCCCTCTCTTTCTGCTCTACTTCCAGCTGGAAAGGGGGGCCCCCTCAGCCCCAGCTCTGCCACTGTGGCAAGCCCCTACCCTCCCCAGGGCCTCTGTCCCCTCGTGTGCAGGAAGTGGGTGGCAGGTGGTAGCCGTGAGCTCTGGACCGGACTCTGCCATGTCCTCAGCCCCTGCAGTGACTTTCTCATTCCCCGCATCTGTTTACTGTCTCCCTCGCTCCCTTTGTTTTTTCACACTGTGGTTCCCTCTTCTGCAGAGCTGCACCCAGGCGAGAAAATGCAGTTAGGGCAGCATACACCTTCCCCCTTCCCCTCTCTCCCCCTGCCTCCCCTGGCTGACGGTCGGCTGTGTTTCCGCTGCAGAGTACATCTTGGGCACCGTGCACAAGGCCAAGGGCCTGGAGTTTGACACCGTGCACGTCCTGGACGATTTTGTGAAAGTGCCCTGTGCCAGGCACAACCTCGCACAGCTGCCCCACTTCAGAGTCGGTGAGCAGACAGAGTCCTCCTTGTGGGGCTGCCTTGCTTTTTCCGGGATGGTGTGGACTCTTGGAAGGATCCTCCTAGAACAGAAAGGTCTTCCTGGTCCTAAATGTATTATTCTTAGGCTGGGGTTTTTAGAAAAACTGAGCTTCCAGGGCCTTCCTCCGTCAGGCTTCTCCAAGGGCAGATGGATTTATTGCGTCTTGGATTTTCCCCATCAGACAGAAGCTCAAAATCATAGTTTACCTACCCACCAGGGTGTTTTTTTCTGTCATTTTTTTTTATTAAAGAGGCCTGAGAATCTTAAAAGGCGTCAGTGTACACTATCGTTTGCCTTCTTTTGTATCAGTTTATACTTGAGGCTACCTGTTAAACTCTAAGCATCAATGCTGTTGGTTTGGGGTTTAAGTCTTAGAATGAAACCATTTGAAGTCTTCCTAAAAACAGACAAAATCTCTCTTAGTCATGGAGTCAAAATTTGGATCATAGCCTGCATGGGCGAGCCCCAAATAGAAATACTAAAAATTCCTTAATCTCTGACAAATATATTCCTAAAACAAGAGGAAGACATAGTGTTGAGCATACGTTGCTTTGGAGCAGGGAGACACAGTGGCCATAGAGAGATACCAGCTGCTCTGTCTTGAAGAAGTGAAGTTTATTTAATAATGGAGTGTGGCCTCATGCAGCTCTTACCAGGAGATTGTCACTGTGCCTTACAATTACTGGCGAACTGTTAGCAGTCCTGCTCTCTCATTGGTTGGTGCCATAGGGCCCCTCCCACAGGCAGCCAGCTGTCAGGGAGCGACTTTTAGCGGTCCATTAAGCCAGCTATCAGCAGAGTGGTGGTCATCAGGAGAGTGAGGTGAGAGGCGGAGCCTGGCTTTCTCCCTGGGGCCCTTCAGCTCAGCCAGCCCTGGGCCAGCACGTGAGCCGGGGGCCCAGGGTCCAGGCTGGGGGCCTTGTCCTGCAGGGCTCCAGAGCCTTCACCAGGACTGCACCCTGGCTGGGCCCACGCCTTGAAGTGGTGACCCGGTCCCTGGTCCCCGCCTCTGAGACCTCACGGCAGCAGCCGTCTACGTGTGTCACGGTCTGTGGGGCCTGCCCCCACTGTACTGGCAGCCTGCAGAGTCTGAGGACCGTTAGGGCCTGGGTGCCCAGCTCCCTCACTGATGACAGCCGCACAGGGTCTGGAGGCCCAGCCCTGAGGCAGCTGCCAGCTGAGATCTGCCTCCCCTCAGCCAGGACCGGACCTCAGAGGGTGGCGGTTGTGCCTGGGGACTGTGTCCTTTCTTATCAGAACAGAGCATAATATTCACTTGGTGGAGGTTTACAGGAGCATCGTTCCCTGACCGTGACCTGACCTCAGGAACACAGGCTCTGCCACCAAAATGTTGGCAACAACTCACTCACCCCTCCCCCCCCTTTCCTAGAAAAGGGCTTTGCTGAGAGCTCTCGAGGAGTTGGGGATGTTTAAGGCACAAGCCATCCAACTCCTTGCAGGGCCCTGCATTAAACTCTTCTCTGCTCCAAAGTTCAGAGTTGTGGTGTTTGGCCTCATCCTGTGCCCACCCTTCTAGGGTGGATGGCACAGCTCCTCGTATGTTCCCACACCCCTACCCCTTGTGGAGTGCTCCTGTGTGCAGGCACTGACAGGGCGGAAACTGCGTGAGCCCATCCAGACTGGCTGAGGGAGAGGGACGGCGTTTGGAGGGAAGAGCATAGCCCCCGAGACAGGAGGCGCAGGCGCCCCGGGACCCCTGTGTGGCTGTGGCTGAGGTCTGTCTGCCCAGGGACTACACCTCCATCAGCCTGATTTCTGCCAGCCTGCTCATTGCCATGGCGATGCTCCAGGCACGTCACTGCTGACCATGCACCAGGTGCTGGGTGACCAGTGAAGAAGCCCCCAGGACTTGCCAGAGGCAGCACAAACAAGAACTCCAGTTGCTATGTCCCTTGTCTTGTAAGGTTTTGTTTGTTTCTGGAGTTGGTGTTTGTAGGAAAGCTTCATTTATGAAGCCAGCAGATCTTTAGGGATTTTTGCAGGGTAGCTGGGGAGTAGTAAATGTTTAGATGAGAACATAAATTTTTGTAAGCAGGCTTGTGTGTTGATATATGTTTTTCCCTTTTCTTTCTTTAGAGTCGTTTTCTGAGGATGAGTGGAATTTACTGTATGTAGCAGTAACTCGTGCCAAAAAGCGGCTCATCATGACCAGATCTCTGGAGAACATTTTGACTTTGGCTGGGGTAAGCACAGACAATTGTTTGCTGACTCCTGGTTTATAGATAAGCCTGGCTTTTCTTAGTCTAAACCAGTATCCCAGAGAGTGAAGTAAGAGAGTAAATTTTATGTACAAATAATCTCTTTCATATCCACAGCCCCTGTTATTGTCTCATAAAATTTATGGTGATTCCACATGGCCTCTACCACTCGATCCATAATCATACTTTTATGATTATCTCAGAAATGTCTTTTTACAGTTGATTTGTTCAGATCAGGACCCAGACATTTGGTTATTAGGTCTCTTAAACTTCTTTATTTAGAGCAGCCCAGGCCCCCTCCCTCATCCCTGACACTTGTGACTGTTGGTGGAAACTGCGTCAGTTCCCCAGAGCGTCTCCTCTTCTGCTTGCTCCGCAGTCGCCTGCCCTGGGTCACCATCTCAGGAAGTCACCTGAGGGGCGTGACTGGGCTGGGGTCTAACTGTTCTGGCAGGAGCCCTCCATGGTGCGGGGGCAGCAGGCTTTGCTCTGTGCTGTATCCCGTCAGGAGGCAGCGGTTTCAGATTCTCTCCCTCCTAGCGATGCTCAGACTGTTCACCTCTTTAGCAGACAGAGCTAGGAAATCCATATTTTTGACACTGATCACTTCAACCCCAGTTTTTAATTTAAGCTTCCTGTTAAATGCAACACAGTTACATAAAAGAGACAGGCAGGTGCAACAAGCAGGAGGTGGGCTGCCCTCCGTCTTCACTGTCGGGAGCTGGTGGCCAGTTGCACTTACAGCCCTTGTCACTTGTGGTTCTCCAGCCCAGTCCTTTAAGGATTTTTACTTCTTTACACATTACACAGTTTACTTTCTTTTACATTTGAATCTTCTCTCTTATACTGAAAATCTTGGTTCAGAACCATATTTATTAATTGCTTATTTATATTATTCTGGGTGTAAAATTTTTCAAGTAGTACCAGTATTACTGTTGACAGAATACTGTGTGGAATTAAAGATTTCCTAACAGCTCTGTCTCTCAATATTCCGCTGAAGATGTGTAGTCAGAGTACAGTGTTTTGAAGTACCATGCTTGAAATGAGTCTTTTCCCCTCTGTTTGACTTGATCACCAGTTTAAGCGCAGGTAGACGTATCTGTTTATCTGCAGCCCCTACAAGGATTGCTGTCCTTTTTCATTATCTTTTTTGAATGCATAAAGCTTATGTTTCTGAAATCAGAACTTTGTAACAGATGTCCTTTGAGAAGTCTTGTTCCCTCCCTCTCTTGTAGACTCTCTCTCCTTCCATCATTGATAGCTAGTTTTTAAAAATTAGTTTTTGATATTTTCTTTTGCAGCTATTGACAAACATGTATAGAGGTATTTTTCTATTTTCCTTTTCCATGAAAGGTAGCATTCTGTAGTAGTCTATACCTCACTTTTTATCAGTTTCTAAAGCTTTTTCTCCTCCTTTTTACAGCTGAGTAGTATTCACTGCATCCATCTGACATAATATATATAGTTCCTCACACATGGATATTGGATTTTTTCCAGTCTTTTGCTTCTAATACTTTTGCCACCAGGCATGATCTTAGGCACAAGTCATTTTCTGTTTTAGCTAATGCATCTTGGGGATACAATTCTACAGTCAAAATTTTGGGGTAAAGGATAATGAATGTATCACTTTTCTAGGTATTGCCATATTCATCACGGGAACTGTATGTCTTGGAGTCCCACAAGTTTTGTGTTAGAGTCTAGCAGACTTTTTAAAGCTAACTGGAAGCATGTCAGTTGCTCATGTACACATTTTATGGGAGAATGAGCTTTCTCCAAGGAGAAAAGAACACAGACTCCGGAGAAGTACTTCCTTCTCACTAAGACTGGTTAGGAGACATCTGTTGGTCCAGGGGCTAGCACAGCCCATTTGTGTGACCAGATGATTCTTAGTCTGAAGGACCTTGCATGAGGGAAGGACTTCTGCTTTTTCTCTGTTGTGGCTTATGATTCTATCTGGGAACATCCTGTTTCAGACGTGGTGAAGTCCACCCAGGTCAGCAGTTAGTTGTTTGTACACACTGGTGGGAACATGAGCATTTGTATATTTTCTGTTATTTCCTGTAGCAGGTAGGCAGACCCTGAAAGACAGAAAAACCATATAAATCAAAACTGTAGACCTCGATTTTTGGGGAAAAAAAATTGGACAAATAGCTAGTTGTAATTCCAGAAAACCCATGAAATCATCCTTGCTTTGTCTGCAAGCAGTGGAGGTCTTCCTGGTGTGCCAGCCCTGGTTGCCCTCCTCTGCAGCGGCAGCAGACCAGACCCTGGTGCCTGTTTTCGGGGCGTCTCCCATCTGGGAGGGTGCTGGCGTTTTACACGGTGTCCACTGTATGCAGACGATGCGCGCCTGGCACACGCTATTGTGCATCTTCTTCCAGCAGCCTGCTGACCTGGGTGCTGGGTCTGTGCCTTTTGCAGGTAGAGCAGCAGAGGCTCAGAGCTCACGCACGGGAACAGCCAGGGGCTCGGGGAAATGGGCATGCGCAGGTGTTTGAAGCTCACTGGGCTGTGAAGAGAACATGCAGATCATGTTTAATGTCTCAGAGGCAGGTCAGCCTCAGATAAAATCCAGAAGTAGCCCTAAAATATTATAGCCAATAGTGTCACATGTTTGTCCATTAAACTTTTTTTTTAAAACCAGTCATTTTAGTAAAAATGCAGCTGGACTGGGTCCCACTGTGCGTGTTCTTTTGGAGTTGGTGTTACACGCAGGGAAAAGGCAGAGAAACAAGGGAAGCTGCTGTGGTCTGTGCTTTTCTTATCTTGGGACTCATATGATGGCCTAGAGTGTTGGATGTCAAGGTAGAAAACTGCAGAGGCACTGCAGTGACACCCTTGCCCTCTCCTTCCCAGGAATACTTCTTGCAGGCGGAGCTGACGAGTAATGTGCTGAAGACAGGCGTGGTGCGCTGCTGCGTGGACCAGTGCAGCAACGCCATCCCTGTGGACGCTGTGCTCACCATGCGCAAGCTGCCCATCACCTACGTATGTGTCTCGGCCGCTGCCTCTGCCCTTCCCAGCGTTTAGCTCAGCCATCCGAGCTTTATCACCAGGCAGCCATGAGCCTGTCTGGGCCATGGGTGAGGGAGGTGAAGGGGAAGCTTGTCTCATCCTTCCACGAGGAGGTCTGGAGGTGTGCTGTGGACCTCAGCGTCACAGACACTGGACCCCGTGGGGCCAGGCTGGGTGGCGGTCTGGGAGGCAGGCTGGTGAAGATGCTCAGGTGAGGACTGTTTCCTGGGGGCCCGGCTAGCTTTTTCCTGGCTTTTTCATCTCGTGCCTTAATACGCCCTGGGAACTTGATAAAGCAGAGTCCACCCTGGATGCTTTGCTGGAGGAGGTGTGACCTCAGGGCCACACGGCAGGTCTGAAAGCATCGGAGTCTGATGGAGGGCGGTCTCACTTATTGGTAGAAAATGCTTGTCCTCCAACTGTCCCCCTCCCCTCCTTTCCTTACCCCGCCCTGCAGAGCAACAGGAAGGAGAACAAGGGTGGGTACCTGTGCCACTCGTGTGTGGAGCAGCGCATCGGGCCGCTGGCCTTCCTGACCGCCTCCCCGGAGCAGGTGCACGCCATGGACCGCACGGTGGAGAATGTCGTGCTCCCCCGGCACGAGGCCCTGCTCTTCCTCGTCTTTTGAGCGCTGGGATGCCCGGGGGGCTCCTGCCCCTGCAGACGGGGGCTCCCTTGCTGAGGCCAGACTCGCTCACAGAGCATTTTCCAAGGATGATGATGGCAGCCAGAGTTGGACCTGCTTTGTCTTCACCCCTGGAGGTAGCCAGACCCTGCCACCACTCCTCCACGTCAGTGGGCCAGGAACGTGGGGGATGGTCTTTTGATAAAAAAAAAAAAAAAAAAAAAAAAATTTTATGTATTTAAACTTTTATTACAAGGTCTTAATTAAACAGGCATTATA
>SJYV01054472.1:137158-159957 GCA_006410875.1 Neotragus pygmaeus
AAAAAAAAAAAAAAAAAAAAAAAAATTTATGTATTTAAACTTTTATTACAAGGTCTTAATTAAACAGGCATTATAGCACTGGCATTCCACTGTGTGAGGCCCCTGCCTTCACCCCCGCTGTTTCCGGACTTTCCGTTTCTCCACTTACTGTTGTCAAAGCTCTGTGACTGTTCATATCACACACTGAGCAGAGTAGGAGGCTTTATGTCCGGGGACAACTGACACATCAGAAACGAGATGTTCATGCTCTGGGGAGTCGGGCACATGTGAGACCCAGGGTGCACCCTTTTGTTGTGGGGCTCACAGCCTGAACAGGGAGGCACTTGACATGCAACATGTGCACAGTGACTGTAGCTAGACGTCGCGCGTCCCTGCAGGTGGAGCAGAAGACCAGAGCGCGAGGGCAGGACGGGGCCGGCCAGCCACCACGCGGGACACAGGCAGTTGGTTCCTGGTTGGGTGCTGGGGTTGTCAATAACACGGCTGTTCTCACAGAGGCGTGGCTTAGCCACACGTGGGTCCGGTGTTTGCACGTTTTCGCCATGCAGCACGTCAGGGATGCAGACGGCGGGTGGGGCACTCCCGAAGCTCCCCGGCTCTGGTGTCCAAGCCCAGGCTGCTGAGTGGGGAGCAGGCTTCCTGCCTTGTGCGGCTCCCCTCGTCTCTCCCACATCGGGCCTCTAGTGGAGCTTATCGAGCAGGCAGGCCGGTGAGGAAAGCAAGGGTGCTGGTGGACAGGGTGGCTGTGTGGAGAGGGTGAGGGCTGCGTTAACATGTGCACGGGGAGGAGGATTCACACGGTGGGCCCTGAGCACAGCTGGGGAGGACTTCTCACTCCCCTGCCATGCTCCTGGCCCAGCCTCGCTTGGTGCTCCTGGATCACTTGGAACAAAGCAGCGAGTGGGAGGGAATGGTTTGGATTTGCAGGGCACAGTGTTCAGAGTCTTTCAGTAGGATTTGGGGAGGGGATGACTAGAGAGGGCCTCATGAACACATTTTCTGAAAGTCTGGTTTTGCTCACTGGAGAGGAAGATGCTTGCGATTGTTGGAGGAGTATATCCTAGGCCTCCACTGAGCACCTGTTGGGCAGGCCCGATCATGGGTGTCTGGAATCACATGCAGTCCTGACTCAGAGAGGGCAGTCAGGACTGTAATGCTGTGGGGGCCTTTAGAGGAGGGCGTTCAGAGCTGGAGCCACACTGCTGCTCTGGGGCCCAAGAGGCGTCCATCAGAGTGGAGGGTGGGGGACCACCAGAACGGGTGGTGTGTTTAATGTCAGCGTGAGTGGCTAGCTACCTACTAAAGGAGAACCTTCTGGAAAGAAGGAGCAACGTGAAGGACAAACGTGTTTGTGGTCACAGTGCCACAGTAAAACATCAGTGTTAGTGTTTTGGTACTTATTTAAAAAATAATAGGATTCAGGAATTGATACTGGTACTTTATTTTTTAAGTGTTACATAAGAATTTCTAAAATGTCAATAAAATCAAATAGTTGGTGTGTTTCAGATAGAAAAATAATTTTTAGATACACAGTAATAATAGAAATGTTATTTATTTTAGTTTCTTAAGGAAATCAGTAATCAGTTTATTAAGATAGAAATTCCTATATAAAATTTATAGTTTTGTTAAATATACTTATAAAGTTAATTATTTTCTATTTATTTTTATTACAGATTTTTTTATGTCATAGTTGATTTACAATATTATGTTTCAGGTGTACAACATAATTTAATATTTTTATAGATTACACTCCATTTAAAATTATTAAAATGGTTATATTTCCCTATGCTGTACAATATATCTTTGTTGCTTATTTATACATAATAGTTTGCATCTTCTAATCCCATACCCTTGTGTATAAGTGTTAAATATCCGTTATCATTTTAATATGAGTGATTAGATGAAAAAAATAAAAGTGTTATTCAAAAATATAAACTAAGCACTACATGGAAATGAAAATCTTTTAGATCCTTTATAAAGGTTAGTCTTTAAAACATGGGGCTTCCCTGATTTCATTTAGTTGTGAATGTGTTTTTGAGCACATTTTCTGTAGAGATTTTTTTGTTTTTACACCACATAAATTGAGAGAATAAGGAAAATAATTATAAGCTAGTTCTAGATATTTTTTTTTGGTTCATTCATTTTTAAGTAACCCGTTCTCATTGATAACTTAAATGAGATCTTTTTAAAGTTGTTTAAGAATCAGTGATGCCATCCANTTGGAAATAAAAATTATTCTTGAAATAGAATTGTTAAAATATAGTGCATTGTAGATTATGCATTACTTTGTCCTTTCATATAATTATTGTCAAGGCATATTTCAGATTTTAGATTTTTTTAAAAAACTAGTTGATAACATTTGACCAACCTAAAGTATTGGTACAGAGAAATTTTAAAATATCACAGAATATCAGCAACTGAAATTGTAGTCACTGAAGATATGACCTGTAGCAAATGTTTGGAGAGGTGAGATGTGTTTGGCTGGGGTGTGTGTGCAGTAGAAGCAAGCTAGGGAGGGGCCAGGTCACCAAGGGCACTGGACACGAAGGAGTGTGGGTGGTGTGCTCAAAAATTATCAGAAGTCAGTGAAAAATTGTAAGACATTAGATTTTCTTTTCAGGAAAAGCATTCCAGTTGTAGACTGGAGGATGTTTTGAGAAGGTCAGCTCAGTTAAGAGGCTCAGAGTCGTGACCACAGCTAGAAATGACATCTGCTGGGCTGGAGCAGCACAGGCGACGTGGCCCAGTGAGGTGGGCTTGTCCTCTAGTGAGGGGTCCTCAGAGTGTGGCCCCCGGGAACCTGGATATAAAGGCACATTCTGTTCTTCACCCACAGCTGCTGGGTCAGAACTCGTGAGACTGAGGCCAGCAGTTAGTATTCTTTTTATTGTTACTTTTTATTAGAATGTCTTTGCTCTGCAGTGCTGTTAGTGTCTGCTGTCCAGCAGTGTGAATCAGTTATAATACATATACATGCATCCCCTCTCTTTTGGGTTTCCTTCTGATTTACGTCGTCATAGAGTATTGAGTACAGTTCCCTGTGCTTAGTCATCAGTTTTATACATAGCATCCCTATCTCCATTTCATCCTATTCCCCTCCTCCCCACTTGGTATCCATACGTTTGTTCTCTGCACCCGTCTCTTCATTTCTACTTTGCAAATAAATTAATCTGTACCATTTTTCTAGATTCCACATATAAGCGATATTTGTTTTACTCTTTCTGACTTACTTCATTCTTTATGACAGCTTCTCTAGGTCCATCCACATCTCTGCACATGGCACAGTTTTGTTCCTTTTTGTGGCTGAGGGATACTCCATTGTATATATGTACCACATCCTCTTTATCCATTCATCTGATGAGGGACATTTGGTTGATGTTGATGTTTAATGAGCTCTACAAGTGATTCTAATGTGCACTGAGTTCTGAGAACTTCTGCTCTCGGGATTAAAGAGGTCGAATCAGTAGGACTTAGGGCTTCACTGGGGATAGTAAGTCGGTGGTAGGAATCCTGACAGGACCCCTAGGTTTCTGGCTCGTTTGCAGTGTGGGTGAGGGTACCCTTCATTGGGACAGAAAACACAGGGTGTAGTAGGTTTGTGTAAAAACACTGATGGACTTGGTTTTGACTTGTCAAGTTTGGGTACTTATAAGAAACCCAAGTAGGTTTGCTGTTGGGGACACGGGTCTGTAGGTCAACAGACTGGCATGGACTGGAAGCAGTTGAGAGTTATCATGTGTAAGTGGCGTTGAGGAAGACCAGCATGAGGGTTCTGACGAGTCCACCCCACCACAGTGTCCAGAAAGGAAAGCACAGAGGAACACCAGGCTTGAGCTGAGAAAGGAAGAGCATTCTCTGAAGAGACAACAGCCAGTTCCCAAAGATGGAGTTGCTGCTGAATTCAGGAGAGGAAGGGGTTTAAGTGGAAGTGGCTTCAGCATCCAGCACTGCCCGGACCAGCAGGGGTGGGGAAAAAAGTTGCAAAGCCAGAGGCGATGTTAGCATGGTCAGTTCAGTGAGGCCAGGAGCCGGACTGCGGGGACTAACGTGGGTGGGGCCTTCAGGTAGCCGAGCATGATCATGGACCAATCATACGTGTGTACTGTGGTTGCTTCCTGAAGCGATACTTCAGGGACAACAAATAGGATCCTTTTTTAAAGGCATAAACCTGTTTGGACAAAGACAACAGGGAGAAAGTGACAGCCACAAGAGTCTGGAGGTTGGGAAGCAGAGAAGTGAGTGATGACTGACAGCTCTCCAGGCCCAAGAACTCTGACAAGGGGCGGGACTCGATGGTGCTGGGACCACGGGAATTAGGAGTAAAGGTGGAGCAGGAACAGTGGCAGAGAGTTTGAATAAAAGCCAGTTACATCCTCATGTTCTTGCTGTCCTGTGAAACTGGGCAACGTCTCATCCTCAACCCTGGCAGAATCCAGAGCTTTGGTCTCGGAGGAGGATGAACCAGGAGGCTCTCCTGAAAGAGACCAAGCACAGCTGAGGGCCAGGGCCACGGTGGACACAGGCCATCATCGTCATGAGCTCAGGCAGCTGCAGCAGCAGGCTTGTAACCTACAGACTCCAGCTCCTCCCAGCTCTGGAAGCCGCAGGTGTAAGGGGAAGGCACTGGCAGGTGTGTCGCCTGCTGAGCACCTGCTTCCTGGTTCACAGAGGGCATCTTCTCACTGTCCTCATCTGAGGAAGGAGCAGGGAGCTCTCAGGTCTGTTCCCAGGATGCTGATCCCATCCCGAGGGCTTCACCCCATGACCTCATCACCCCCAAAGGCCCCATCCCCTGACACCATCCCCTCGGGGGGCAGTGTGGTTAGGAATAACATCCTTGTTTTATACACACATGCGTGCACATGCTAGATGGGAGACCAACAACTTCTGTAGGGAGTAGACCCAACTTCAGCAAAAACACCCACAGATTCCTTGGGTGACTGGCCCCCTGGAACCTGCATCGGCATCAGACTACCCAAATGCTCAGGGTTTCAAACAAGTTTTTAGTGCTCAACCCTTATATAGGAGTGGCAGACCAACTAAATACCCCAAAGCCACCTGAAAAGAGTCTCCAAGACGAAAGTGGGATATCAAAACAGAAAAGAATCAACTTGAAAGAAATGGTCTGTACAATGAAAAGAAAAATCTAAATCTCTTAAATGTATTCAAAGAATAAGAAAAGATAGTGTATGCATGAGATAACAGGATCGGTTGTGTGTGTGTGTGTGTGTGTGTATTTGGAGACAAGAGTATAAAATGAAAAACCAATAGAATAGTTGAAAGAAATAAGTTGAAATAATACAGGAAGTTGAACAAAAGATTGAGAGGAGACACGTGGTCAGAGCCACCTTNTGTGTGTGTGTGTGTGTGTGTATTTGGAGACAAGAGTATAAAATGAAAAACCAATAGAATAGTTGAAAGAAATAAGTTGAAATAATACAGGAAGTTGAACAAAAGATTGAGAGGAGACACGTGGTCAGAGCCACCTTAAGAGGTTGAGCATCTCAATGCCAAAGGAGTTTCAGAAAAAGAAAACAGGCTGGCAACTTTCATTTTTAATTATGAAAAATCACCCAGAACTGAATTATGAGTTTCCAGGTTGAAATGCTCAGCAAACTATGTGACAACAGACCTCCAGCGAGCCCACCATGGTGCAGTTTCAAGAACACCAGAGATGGAGATTCTACAGGAAGAGCATTACCTGTGTGCAAAGGTCCAGGAGTGGAAACGTCTTCAGGTTATGCGACTCCACGCCAAGGAGCTGCACCTCGAAACCCAGGGAAAGCGATTTCCAGCCTCGCATCCCAAACCCAACCAAAGGACCAGTAAAATAAAGGCGCTTTTACATGTAAAAATGTCACCCACCATGCTGCCTTCCTCGGGAAGCTGCAGGAAGGCTGAATCCCAGCAAAGTAAAGGGCCAGTCAGGATGAGGAGAATCTTCCCCAGCAAACAGCAAGCCTGACCCAGGACAGGGGAGTCCTGGGCAGAATATTTCTGTAGAGGGCAGAGTGTGGGCTGGAGTTGGTGATGCATACAGAGTAATCCAGATTTGCTTTCCTGGAGTCTGGGTGAGGTCCGCTTCCTTTGATGCGCACGACAGTGTGAGAGAGAATTAATACCCCAAAGTGGGAACTCATTTGAGGAGGGAGGGAGCAGGCAGCCACTGGGGCCTGGTTGTCCAGTATTTGCATTGACCTTATCAAGGAAGCAACTTCAATGCTTATGAGCCTGGTAGACACACTTGGGACACCAAGTGTCACCTTGTTCAGCTCTCCCAACAAACCTGGGGGAGCAGATGGTGAGGCAGGCTTTAGGGTGATGGATCAGTAGCACATAGCATAGTGCTCAGGTTGAAACCAGTATGATCTCCAAACCCATGGTGTTCCCACCACCAGCACGTCAACGGTTGGAACTAGAGCTCTTCCGAAAACCCAGATCTGTCCAAAACAAAGCATAGAAGACTTTCAGATGTTCTCAGCCATGGCATTCTTCAAACCAAATTTTACTCACAATAAATATAGCTGCCATAATTAGAACTCAGGGTAACAGCTAAAATTCCTTCTAAGCTCTCCCCTGGGAAGCCCCCAAGCTAAGCAGCTCCTAAGGGTTCTGGGAACAGACCAGAGCTGGACCTGTTGGAGTTAGAGCAACTCTGGCGCCCTCCTGATCTCTCGGTTTTCTCAGAGGGTATTCTGAAGATTCCATGCATGTTTTGTAATTAGTACCTTCGGCTGTCTGCCCAGATAAGTGAAGAAACAGTCCTGTACAGATAACCAAGTTCCTGGTGATGGAACCCATGAGAAAGGTCCCCCTGGGTAGTGCCTGGGACTTGAGCAGGACCCAAAGATTCTGCTGATTGCAACCAGTCCCTGCACAACCTTCACTCTCCTAGGCTGCTTTTGTTTCAGTTTGTTTATGTAATAGTCACTGAGCAACCTTCCTGGAACCAGCTAGGGTCACAGCGACCCCTGGGGCGGCGGGGGGGGGGGGGTCGCTGTAGGAGAACCACAAAGCCGCACAGTTGGTGAGTGTGCCATTCCAGGCCACTCCTGCTCCGTCTCGGGCTGTTAGCAGAGCTTATGCTGTTTTTCTGTCATCTGTAAGGCAGATCACCATTCAAAGTTGTTCCTCCTTCCCTACTTCTCTGTGATTAGCAACACTTGCTTCTGCTACCAGATCGTTCTGGTGGGACTGCTTCAGTGACAAGTAATGGAAGCTGAGTCTGTGATAAGGAAAGAAGATGCACTGGAAGAATGCTGGGGGCTCGGAGGATCACAGGAATTTGGGGGGTTAGGTTAGGAAAGCTGGGAGGAACCAAGGCAGCCTGGAGAGCTAAGACAACAGCCACGTGACAGGCACGTGGTGCTTCCGAAGCATTGCTGGGTGCTGCTCCACCAGTTCTGTTGTTTGCTCATTCCATACTCGGTGCTTCTCACCAGGTGAGAGCATCCGATGGGCCTCACGTGTGTCTGCGTCTGCACCCTGGTGGAAGCCGGAGAAGGGGATATCAGCCTCTCTGCGCGTGGGCAGGAGGTCTCCAACATCATTGCAACAATGCATCATTTGCCAACAATGGTGCGTTTAATCAAAGCTTTTTCCAGTAGTCACGTGCAGATGTGAGAGTCAAACCATAAAGAAGGCTGAGCCCTGAAGAATTGATGCTTTCAAACTGTGGTGTTGGAGAAGACTCTTGAGAGTCCCTTGGACTGCAAGGAGATCCAACCAGTCCGTTCTAAAGGAGATCAACCCTGATTATTCATTGGAAGGACCATTGCTGAAGCGCAAATGCTTTGACCACCTGATGAGAAGAGCTGACTCATTGAAAAAGACCCTGATGCTGGGAAAGATTGAGGGCAGGAAGAGGGGACAACAGAGGATGGGATGGCTGGATGGCATTACCGACTCAATGGACATGAATTTGAGCAAACTGGGAGATAGTGAAGGACAGGGAAGCCTGGCTGCAGCCCATGGTTTCGCAAAGAGTCGGACACGAGAGCCACTGAGCAACAACGACAAACTGGAGAAGAGAGAGCGTCACATCCCAGGTTACTCAGGACCAGAGAAGTAGAATGGGTGGGTTCATAGACGGGACCCTAGGGGAGAAAAGTGTGAACCACAACTCCTTCATGCTTGTAACACTGTATGTTTATAAATTCTATGAAAATGCCACATGTTGAGTTCCTGATTTGTTCCTGACAGTGTGAGGTGTTGGGGAGGCTTTGATTTTAATTGAGCTGGTTTCTTTGCCTTCAAGACTTATGAGAAAACCAACAAGTAAACCCAAGATTCTCAGCTACGTTCTTGAAATTCTGAGGCCAGAATTGAAGCAGATCGGTCAGTTGGAAACATGTAACCACCCTTAAATATGCCCTTTTGGTCCCTGTTGTCTTACTTTCTAACATCTAGAAGAGAGTTTATAAAGAGGAAATTCTTATTTACTGATCAAGTCAAAGTAAAAATGATGATGGGCAGTTTTCTTTGTGACAAATGTGTAGAACAGGAAATGAGAGAAAAATATGAATTACGTATGTTCATAGCCAGCTGACAGCGTCATCTGTAGAGCTCACAGACTTTTGAGTCCTGTGTGCTTTCTCCACTAAAAATAAAAAGATGGGCTCTTCCCAGTGCCTGGCAGGTCCTGACCCCTATCATTCTCCTCACTCATCCATCCAACACTCCTTGGCATTTACCAAGTACCAAGGATGGAAAGACAGAGGCTGGCCCTGGGCAGTACCGTGGTAGAATCTCCCAAGACAGTTCCCCTGACTCCTTCCCTCCTCTTTTGTCAGCCCACCACATCTCCGAGAGGCTGGGTGGCCCAGCGACTTGCTTTGACCAATGAAATGAAACAGATGTGCCCATAAGATGTGGCAGTCCCCACCCTTAAGGGGCCTGGCAGTCTCTTCTTTCACCTGGAAGTGGTCTGGCTGTCCCGAAGCCACCATCTGTGAAGAAGCCCCAGCTAGCCACATGGAGCGTTCACGCAAGGGAGCGCTAGGGCCCCAGACAAGGGAGGTCTTCTCAGACCTTCTAGCTCAGCCCAGCGAGTAATGGAACACAGGCAAGTTGACGACGTGCAGAGCAGGCCTGCCTGGCTGAGCCCAGTCAGCCCCCAAGGGCAGCAAGCAGTAGTGGTCTGGAGCTGCTGCTGGGGAGGCCCGACGCGTGGTGACAGCTCAAAGGAAGCGGCATCCCATCAGGTCCACGTGCAGGACCCTCCCCGGTGGGCTGAGTCGAGGCTTCCGGGTCAGATGGGAAGTGGTGGTTCTGGAGAACTCACAGTTGGCCTGCAGGTGGGCACAGGTGTGAGGGAGTGGGAAGGAGTCCTGACGCAACCGAAAAAGTGCACCAGAGACCCCCGCCCCGTGCCACTCTTGCCCTTCCAGGTAGGTTATGGTCTCCATGATGACGCCACATTTCTAGGCACCGTGTGTCCTCCCAGGCCAGCCCTCGGATCAGCCACTATCTGCATATAGAAATGGGGGACACGTAGAACTTGAGATGCTTGGAGGTGTTGGAGAAGGATGGGGAGGTGGGTGCTGAGTGTCCCCAGGTTACCTCCTTTTAACTCTGCCTGAGAACCAGCTCTCAGAACATTTTACCTTATTTTGATTAGGAATATTTTATCTATTTTTTTTTCTTTTATGTAAATTGTGAAGAATTACAGACTTTGAGAATTTATTAAAGGGATGATTTTAAATGAGCTACAGAAATCCTAGGCACCCATAGGGTCTTAGCCCGAGATACATTGTGTGATCATCCATTCAGTTGTGTCCGACTCTTTGTGACCCCATGGACTGTAGCCCACCAGGCTCCTCTGTCCATGGGATTTCCTAGGCAGGAATACTGGAGTGGGTCACCATTTCCTTCTCCAATGGAATCTTTTAGTTTGTTGATCTAGCATCCGTTAATGACCTTCAGGGCNTGTCCGACTCTTTGTGACCCCATGGACTGTAGCCCACCAGGCTCCTCTGTCCATGGGATTTCCTAGGCAGGAATACTGGAGTGGGTCACCATTTCCTTCTCCAATGGAATCTTTTAGTTTGTTGATCTAGCATCCGTTAATGACCTTCAGGGCAATGCGTCAGCCTCTGAGAGAATTCAAAGATGAACACATAGTTCTTTCCAAGACGTTCACTGCTTGATGGATGCATTCTGGGGCCTTGGTATGTTTTGGCATCACAGAGGTTGTTTAAACCTTCCCCTAGAAGGACTGTACCACCTGGTAAAAGAATTCATTTTATCCCTTGGACTGGGGAAAAAAAAAGAAAGCCCTGATTGAGTGACTGATTGATCTGTCCCAACTCAAGCCCTCTTGGTCCTTTTAGACCTCGACTCCACCCAGCCCTGCTTGCTGCTATGCCTAGACCTAATTTTTGACATAAAATTCACCCAGCCTGAACTTGGTTGGTGCTTGTTGGACAGCAGACTTCGTGCTGGACCTGAGCAAGGTGATTCCACAGCATCACATCACTCACTCTCCCCAAGATGATGTGAACTTGAACCATAAATCCATGAGCCAAGAGCCCTGTGACCCAGCCCTCTTTCATCCCATAGAAACCTTTCAAACCCCTGGCTCCACTGAACATGAGCCTTTTTGTTGATGTTGTTCCTGTTAAATAAGTTTTAAAAATAACAAGCGTCATACGCTTAAAAATTCTTGTAAAGAACAAACTGGATCCAGTTATTAATAAACTCTAGAAACTTAGGGACAAACAGCTGTAGAGAGAAGCAAAAAAAGTGTAGGTACCCAATGTATGTGAGGATAACTGGATAACCAAGTGTACGTAAGGCTCAGCTCGAGTGTTAGCTGTGTTTCCTGCTCGTTGAAAGAGACAGTGAACATGGTACATCTCTGAAATCCCCAACACCAGCTATTTAGAATTCCTACCCTTTGTTCCTTCACTCTTTTTTAAAAATTAATTAATTCATTTTAATTGGAGACTAATTACTTTACAATATTATAGTGGTTTTTGCCATACATTGACCTGAATCAGCCTTGGGTGTACATGTGTTCCCCATCCTGAAACCCCCCTCCCACCTCCCTCCCCATCCCATCTCTCAGGGTCATCCCAGTGCACTGGCCCTGCTGAAGGCATCTAAATTCATGACCTGAAGAAATTCACAAGAAAGAACACTGAGAGCCCCAGCAGCAAGTGAACTGGTTGTTCTACCTCCAGTCCACTTCCCCTCCTGGCTACACTGGCCATGTGATGGGGTGGCTGACACCTGGTTCACAGTCCTGCCCCTGTACCTGCCCCTATCCCAACTCTGCAGACGCTGGATGAGTAAATGGGCAGGTCACTTCTCTAGGTGTGAGCTTTCCCATCTGTAAAATGAAGAGCTGGGACAAGGCCCATGATTTTATAAACAAACAAACATCAAAGAAGGAAAGAAAGAGACACAGGGACAGTGTGTGCAGCAGCCGACAGGCACGTGCTTCCCACGTGGAAACGCTACCGGAAACTCTCCAAAGCTACCTTCTGACTCGGCTGCAGGCAAGACTTTTTCCTCCTTTCAGAGAGAAAAGCTGACCTCAGTCATGTGGGACTCTGCATTCCTGATCTTTTTTTCTTTGTGGTACATTTCTCGTCAGTGATTCAGTACAATCTTTTTTTTTTTTAATTGAAAATAGACATTTTATATTGTTTGTACAAGGAACAGTTTCAAAATACAAATCTTATAATATGTAGATATAAAAGACAAGAATATAAATATAAATGCACATCTATAGAAAAACGTCACCAAGTTAAGTTTTCTTCTTTCTGAATCCTTAAATCTAAAGGGTCTACTAGGCAGTCTCTCTCTGCTTCCTTTCCATGCACGCAGAGCACCTGGCGGAGAGAAGGTTTTATAAGCTGAAATGCTGGTGTCATCCTTATTAACACCTCCCAGTCCAGGAGAAGTCTTGGAGCCTCAGGTGTGTTTCTTCTCTTTGTAACCTGCAGGTCAGGCTGAGGAATGGGATTGAATCGAGTGGACAAGCTGTCCTGAATAAATGTCATGATGAAATAAAAGCCCTGATAGGAAGCCCCAAGGCCTTCACTCCCTCCTGGGTAACTTGACGGCTGGGACTTTGGGAACTGAGCTTTACGCCCAGGGCGGGGAGGCAAGGCAGGCAGACAGGGGGCGTCGGTCCTGAGCCCAGAGAACCCACCGGTAAGGGTGATGCTTGAGCTGGGCCGTCGGTAAAATGGTGGCCAGATGTTTCCTCACCCTGGGGGTCTTTCCCCTGGGGCCAGCGCCCCCAGTCTTCCCTAGGTCCTCTCTGGCTGGGGAAGAGCTGGGCCTTCACTGTGGCCGCTGCTAGCCTCGGCGTCCCCGGAGCCTCCTAGGCCATACAGGTGGATTTCCGTGTCCTCCCCTCTGGCACCTGCCCCCGTGGTCATCGGCACACTCTCCATGCTCTCCATCTCAACACCAGGTGTCTGGTGGGCTCGCCTGGAAAACAGGATAATTGACAGAGGAGAGATTGTGTCAACAAACGGTTCCTCTCGGACACTCTGGTGGAGAGCACCTAGACTGCCTCCACTCACAGGTGGTCGTTAGATCTTATTTTGCATTTCACCCCTTTGTCCATCAAGTTTTACCAGCACTGTGGGGGCAGCCCCTTCCCCCCCCGCCCCCGCCCTGTCTCTTATACACATCTCGCCCCCTTCTCCTCCTGCCCNGAAACTGAAGCTCCAGTACTTTGGCCACCTAATGAGAAGAGTTGACTCATTAGAAAAGACCCTGATGCTGGGAAAGATTGAAGGTGGGAGGAGAAAGGGACGACAGAGGATGAGATGGTTGGGTGGCATCACTGACTCAATGGACATGGGCATCACTGACTCAATGGACATGAATTTGAGCTATCTCTGGGAGACAGTGAAGGATAGGGAAGCTTGGCATGCTGCAGTCCATGGGGTCACAAAGAGCTGGGCACAACTGAACGACTGAACTGCAGCTGAAGGACATGTAAAGTGCCATTTGCTTTTTAATGAGAAATCTGCATGTTGTTGCAGCTTAGGACCACATCTGGCACAAGATAGGAGCTCAATTTGTATCATTTGAACAGATGAATGATATGATATAGAGGTAGTCCCTTTAAAAGCTGAGCATGTAAACTGCAGCAGATGTACTTCTGCTCTGAAAGATGGAGGTATAATACAGTCTGAAAAATGAACCCTTCCCCTCAGGTGCACTAAATGGACATGGCAGTGTAAACGCCGTTGTAGCTGACATTCTATCCTTTTATTTCACAACCAGGAATCTTTAAAAATAGCGTAGGTAAGGAGCAGAGACAGACATTGGAATAATCAAATAAGGTTATTGATTACAAGACAAGGCTGCCAAGTGAGTGCATAGATATAGAAGACAGTGAAATAAGGACCATTTCCCTCAACATGTATTAAAATGTTACGAGCCCTCAAACTCCAATGAGTATTTGCTCACTCACTTATGGAACATTTACTATTTACCATTTTGTTGTACTAAAAGAGCCATTTTTAAAAGTTGTGAAAGGGACTTCCCTGGCAGTCCGGGAGTTAAGACTTCCCCTTCCAATACAAGGTGCGCAGGTTCAATCACTGGTCAGGGAGCTAAGACCCCACATCCCTCGGGGCCAAAAACAGAAAACAGAAGCAATATTGTAACAAATTCAATAAAGACTTTAGAAATGGTCCACATCAAAAACCATCTTTAAATACATAAAAGTCATGATAATCATTTATATAATTCATTTTTTAAGAACTGATGCTGGTAATACCAGTGGACTGATTAAAACATTACATTAATATCTACTGAGCAACTGCTATAGTAAAGCATTATTTATGTCATCTTCCAAAGATGATCCATCGGTGTCTTGTTCTTGCAGAAACAGGAGCCCCTACCGATGCCCAAGGGGTCATGAGCTCCTCTGCCTCTTGTACCCGGCGGGACACAGTCCTAGGTCCCAGGAGGCTGGGATTGTGTGTGACAGACACACTTTGGGGAAACTGTTCATCACTAAGTGTCTCTAGACACCTAGCAGGGTTTTAGTTTTAATCCTATCCTCTTGGCTGATAAAAATTAACTGGATTTCGTTTTCATGTCTTTGCTGACTAGGCCTGTCTTATAGTGAGTGTTTACATTAAGCAGTCTGGAAGAAAGAAATCTTATTCATGCCACATGAAAGATTTAGAGTGTTTTTCAAAATCTCTGTATTTCCACAGTTCCTTGAGCAGAGCTATCTTTGCCTATTGTAGGTATCCAGTTAATGTTTATTATCTGGCATTTTAGAATAAGGGAGATAATTTTTGATATTTTAATCCAGTGAAAGTCATGAACTGGAAACAAATACAGATTAGATCTCATAATAAAATAGTTTGGAAATCCACATTGGAAAAAAATGGCCCTCAAATTTTGTAAGGTTTTTTTTTTTCTTTCAGATATACTTGTACAAGGGCTTCCCAGCTGGCTCAGTGGTAAAGAATCCACCTGCCACTGCAAGAGATGCAAGAGACTGGGGGGTTCCATCCCTGGGTCGGGAAGATCCCGTGGAGAAGGAAATGGCAACGCACACCAGCATTCTCTCCTGGGAAATCTCGTGGACAGAGGAGCCTGGCAGGCTACTGTCCATGGAGTCACGAGCGTCAGACATGACTTAGTGACTAAATCAGCACTGCCACCATACTTGCACATGTGTGAAGCGATATAAGCTTTTCCAATTAGTCCTCCTTTGTTACATAACCCAAGAATGTAAGGAACCCCAAGGCCCAGTAGGGGTTTTGGCTAGATAAATTGTGGCAAATCCATATAATAGAATATACTGAGCTGTTGGAAAGAATGAGGTGATTTTTTCATCTATTGATATGAAAAAATTTCCAAGACATATCATTAGGTAAAGACAAGGTACAGAATAGTGAAAATAATATACCTAACTGTATCATGTATCTTCTATATGCTATTTACAGATTGAGTCTCTCTGAAGGATACCCTGAAATCTAGTAGCAGGAGTTCCTGCCTGCCTGCAAGGGGACTTTCAGCCAGAGATGGACTTTTTACCATACAGCCTTTTATAACTTTTAATTGTTAAGCCATGGACAAATATTAACAGTTCAAGAAAATAACTAAAAAAAATGTAAAAGTCTGTAGAAAAATTAATGTAATATGTGACACAAGGAGAAAAATTTGGTCAGCTCTCTTACTTATTGGCCACCTTTTAAATGATAAACATTCTTTTGTTTCAGCGTCGTTATTAAACACCACAGTTTTTCCATGAAAATACTCTCCAGAGAACCTTTTAAAAATATCTTGCATTGGCATATGTTTTGATCGTTATTAAAACCATTCTAATCAACTAAATGCAAAAATGACCAAAGCCACTTATTTTTTTCCCAGAACACACTTGATGCAGATAAAATATAACTACAAAAACTTGAATCATTCTCTAGCCAGGAAACTTGTGAATAGAAATTAGAAATTAATTTTTGCCTGTGTTGAAATTATAGTTTTCTTTCCTCACTGAAAGCTTGCATCTCTCCCTGCTTCTGTTTCCCTGCATTCCTTGCATTTCTCCCTGCTTCTGTTTCCTTGCATTTCTCCCTGCTTGTTTCCTTGCATTTCTTGCATCCCTCCCTGCTTCTGTTTCCTTGCATTTCTTGCATTTCTCCCTGCTTGTTTCCTTGCATTTCTTGCATCCCTCCCTGCTTCTGTTTCCTTGCATTTCTTGCATTCCTCCCTGCTTCTGTTCCCTTGCATTTCTTGCATTTCTCCCTGCTTCTGTTTCCTCCCCTCTCCTTTTCTCTCTCTCTCTTCCCTTCCTCTTCATCTTTCATTCTTGCAAGCACTTTTCCATTTTCCTCCTTATACTCTCTGGGACTTTCTCTCTCTCCCAGCCTTAAAGTCGTGTGTCTTCTGTAAAGATGCCTTTTATACCAAGAACGCGAACTTCTTGCTGTTGAGCGTATAGTGCTAACGCCCTGTGAAAGATAAGTGCGCCTCATGGCAGAACATCATTTAATGATGTTAACTGGTTTTCCAGTGGGTCCTGAATGGCAGTGTAGCCCCCACTTAGTAGGCCTGAACAGCTGCACGAGGGTGCCCGTGGTGCACGGGCCCTGGCTTCTGTACCAATCGCCTGACAGTGAGAACCTACCAACGTTAAGATAAATAGCCAGCCTAGAATTCTGCACACACTGTAAACAGCCCGGTCATGTAACTCATCTACACAGAGACACTTCTGAGAGTGAAAGGGGCAGCTGCTGGTGACCACACTGGAACAGCAGGCATAAGTCAGCACCCTGGCACTGAGGTCCCCTGAACATAGACACCACCACTTGATGCAGATAAAACATAACTACAAAGGACCAAGGAAAATACTCACCGGTCACAACTCTGGGATTGTACTGATATGCACCTGCAGGGAAGAGATTACAGCTCAGTTATTGCCACGGTCCTGAAGGCACTAATTTCCCTAAACAGGAGAACTCCTGGACGATTTGGCTCTCATCTTAAAGCCCTGGGAAATTCACAACTGGCAAAATCAGACTCACTTTAGCACAGAACCAGGATCACTTGTTTCCATGCTGAGCCATGCTTAGGAATCAGAGGCGCATTTACAGAACATGCAGATTACCCAGAGAGCGTGCCCCTATCCCTCACACCATGATTCCAGATGGCGGAAAACGTCCTCTGTCCTCCCATGTCAGGAGGAGGCAGATCTTAATCAGATTTGCAGCAAAGGCTCTGCCATGCAACTTAGTGTGGGCAGAGACAGTTTTCTTCCCTCTGAAGCAGAGTGGAGCATAGAACACAGGCTGGAGTGAGAAGGCTGTGGCAGAGAGCAGGAGGCAGAGGGTCACGCAGTCGTCCTGATTTTGGATTGGATGGTGTGATGTGATCGGCCTACTCTGGATCTGCACCCGTGTCTCAGAAACAGCCCCCGGGAGNCCTCCCTGCTTCTGTTCCCTTGCATTTCTTGCATTTCTCCCTGCTTCTGTTTCCTCCCCTCTCCTTTTCTCTCTCTCTCTTCCCTTCCTCTTCATCTTTCATTCTTGCAAGCACTTTTCCATTTTCCTCCTTATACTCTCTGGGACTTTCTCTCTCTCCCAGCCTTAAAGTCGTGTGTCTTCTGTAAAGATGCCTTTTATACCAAGAACGCGAACTTCTTGCTGTTGAGCGTATAGTGCTAACGCCCTGTGAAAGATAAGTGCGCCTCATGGCAGAACATCATTTAATGATGTTAACTGGTTTTCCAGTGGGTCCTGAATGGCAGTGTAGCCCCCACTTAGTAGGCCTGAACAGCTGCACGAGGGTGCCCGTGGTGCACGGGCCCTGGCTTCTGTACCAATCGCCTGACAGTGAGAACCTACCAACGTTAAGATAAATAGCCAGCCTAGAATTCTGCACACACTGTAAACAGCCCGGTCATGTAACTCATCTACACAGAGACACTTCTGAGAGTGAAAGGGGCAGCTGCTGGTGACCACACTGGAACAGCAGGCATAAGTCAGCACCCTGGCACTGAGGTCCCCTGAACATAGACACCACCACTTGATGCAGATAAAACATAACTACAAAGGACCAAGGAAAATACTCACCGGTCACAACTCTGGGATTGTACTGATATGCACCTGCAGGGAAGAGATTACAGCTCAGTTATTGCCACGGTCCTGAAGGCACTAATTTCCCTAAACAGGAGAACTCCTGGACGATTTGGCTCTCATCTTAAAGCCCTGGGAAATTCACAACTGGCAAAATCAGACTCACTTTAGCACAGAACCAGGATCACTTGTTTCCATGCTGAGCCATGCTTAGGAATCAGAGGCGCATTTACAGAACATGCAGATTACCCAGAGAGCGTGCCCCTATCCCTCACACCATGATTCCAGATGGCGGAAAACGTCCTCTGTCCTCCCATGTCAGGAGGAGGCAGATCTTAATCAGATTTGCAGCAAAGGCTCTGCCATGCAACTTAGTGTGGGCAGAGACAGTTTTCTTCCCTCTGAAGCAGAGTGGAGCATAGAACACAGGCTGGAGTGAGAAGGCTGTGGCAGAGAGCAGGAGGCAGAGGGTCACGCAGTCGTCCTGATTTTGGATTGGATGGTGTGATGTGATCGGCCTACTCTGGATCTGCACCCGTGTCTCAGAAACAGCCCCCGGGAGCTGCACTCTCCTCCAACAGGCAAAGCCAGCACTAACCGGGCGTGTCCTGCAAGGCCGGGTGTGAGTGTTCCGGAGCCTTGGCTGCTGTCTGAGCTGGGACGTAGGTGGTCTCCTTACTGACTACCCCTGTGGTTCCCACAGGAGGAGCTGTGGACAGCAGCCTGGAGCCTGGTCCAGTAGCTGGCCTTGTGGCCACTTTGGTGTCTGATTTGGAAGTAAGATCTGGCTCTGCAGGGGAGTGCAAGACATGGACAATGAAAACATTGAGAACATCGTCTTTTCTCAGCTTCAGAAGAGAGTGGACCAACACCTTCTCCCATGAGCCCACCCCGGCCAGCCCTCTCCCAGCAAGCTCCTCCACAGCTCTGGGGGAAGATCCCTTGAGTGGGTGACATCTTCGTCAGTTCTGAATGGCCAAGAGGCTTTTGCGGACACTAGTGGATTTATGACTATTTATCATGGGCCACATAAGCTAACAATTTCAAAGATTTGAGTAGAATCAGGCACTGGAGAAGTGGTTACCAGGAGACCCAGTTCAGACAAACAAGTGGAATTGGAGATTTCCCTGGTTATCCATTGGATAAGTATCCACCTGCCAATGCAGCAAACAGGGGGTTCGATCCCTGGTCTGGAAAGATCCCTCATGCTTAGAGCAACGAAGCCAATGCACCACAGCTGCTGAGCCCGTGCTCTGGAGCCCACCAGCCTCAGCTGCTGAGCCCGTGATCTAGAACCCACCAGCCTCAGCTGCTGAGCCCGTGATCTAGAACCCACCAGCCTCAGCTGCTGAGCCTGTGCTCTGCAACAAGAGGAGCCACGGCAGTGAGAAGCCTGAGCCCTGCAACTAGAGAGTGGCCCCCACCCACCACAGCTAGATAGAGCCCTCGCACAGCAGTGAAGAACCAGTGCACCCAAATGTGAATGAATAAAAATAGTTAAGAAAAGTGGAACTGTACTTGCCAAAGACATCAGGATGCTAATTTTAGTTTACTTTTTACATACTTGCACAAAACTTTTGAAATAAGGGGAACCTGGGATTCAGCCCATCTGACCTTTCGAGAGTGGACCTGAGGGATGCGTCCTGGCTCGGGGCCCATCTCTGGGAGGAGGCTGAGCCGCCTGCCTTGCGTTGAGGTCCTTGATCTCCTGCCCCGCACTGGCCAGCAGCTGCCGCAACCTGTAGGCTGCAGTGGCACAACCCTGCTGTTCTGTTTCCGTGGTGAGTGGGTCTTCCAGGGTGGTAACACAGTCCTGATGAGCCCAGCCCTGGAGGCGAAGCTGTGATCGCACATCCCGGGCTATCCGGCCCCCTGTTAGGGCCTCTGCCCCACGCTCTCCCAGCCACATGTGCTGGAGGAGTCATCATGCCCTTTCACCCTCTGCCAGCGCCTCGTAGGGCCTAGGCGCTCTGCAGACCATGCTCCCCCTGACCTGGAGCAGGCCCATGAGGTGCCCCTGGTCACTGGAGGTTACACTCACACCTGAGATTTCCCTGCATGGCTTCAATCTGCCAAATGCTTGGGGCATGAAGGCCAAGCTGAGGGAGGTCCCTTGAGCCAGGTGTGACTCAGGTCAAAGGGGTTGTGGGCACCCCAGCCTCTTCTTCCTGTTTGTCATCGGCTCAGTAACTGGAAGGAAAGCCTTGCTCCACCCCTCCACCTTCCCTTCAGCAATGGTTCTCAGCCGTAGCCCCCTGAGGGTCCCAGGAGAGCTTCTGGAACTCCAGTAACCAGGTGCTCCCCAGACCACCCAGAGTTCCAGGAGGTCTCACTGAGCATCCTCAGTTAAGAACTGGCTCTCGAGGGAGGCAGCCCGAGAAGCGCTGTCAGCCACTGTGGGATGGCTGTGCCTGGAGGGAAAGGAGGAGACGGGGCCAGAAGCCCGGCACCGGGGCTTCNCACAGCAGTGAAGAACCAGTGCACCCAAATGTGAATGAATAAAAATAGTTAAGAAAAGTGGAACTGTACTTGCCAAAGACATCAGGATGCTAATTTTAGTTTACTTTTTACATACTTGCACAAAACTTTTGAAATAAGGGGAACCTGGGATTCAGCCCATCTGACCTTTCGAGAGTGGACCTGAGGGATGCGTCCTGGCTCGGGGCCCATCTCTGGGAGGAGGCTGAGCCGCCTGCCTTGCGTTGAGGTCCTTGATCTCCTGCCCCGCACTGGCCAGCAGCTGCCGCAACCTGTAGGCTGCAGTGGCACAACCCTGCTGTTCTGTTTCCGTGGTGAGTGGGTCTTCCAGGGTGGTAACACAGTCCTGATGAGCCCAGCCCTGGAGGCGAAGCTGTGATCGCACATCCCGGGCTATCCGGCCCCCTGTTAGGGCCTCTGCCCCACGCTCTCCCAGCCACATGTGCTGGAGGAGTCATCATGCCCTTTCACCCTCTGCCAGCGCCTCGTAGGGCCTAGGCGCTCTGCAGACCATGCTCCCCCTGACCTGGAGCAGGCCCATGAGGTGCCCCTGGTCACTGGAGGTTACACTCACACCTGAGATTTCCCTGCATGGCTGCAATCTGCCAAATGCTTGGGGCATGAAGGCCAAGCTGAGGGAGGTCCCTTGAGCCAGGTGTGACTCAGGTCAAAGGGGTTGTGGGCACCCCAGCCTCTTCTTCCTGTTTGTCATCGGCTCAGTAACTGGAAGGAAAGCCTTGCTCCACCCCTCCACCTTCCCTTCAGCAATGGTTCTCAGCCGTAGCCCCCTGAGGGTCCCAGGAGAGCTTCTGGAACTCCAGTAACCAGGTGCTCCCCAGACCACCCAGAGTTCCAGGAGGTCTCACTGAGCATCCTCAGTTAAGAACTGGCTCTCGAGGGAGGCAGCCCGAGAAGCGCTGTCAGCCACTGTGGGATGGCTGTGCCTGGAGGGAAAGGAGGAGACGGGGCCAGAAGCCCGGCACCGGGGCTTCCCTGATGGCTCAGTGGTAAGGAAGGCACTTGCCGATGCAGGAGACGCAGATTTGATCCCCGGCCCAGGAAGCTCCCACATGCCGCAGGGCAACTAAACCTAGATGCCTCGACTAGTGAGCCAGCATGCTAGAGCCCTCGAGCCACAACTCCTGATCCACGAGCTGCAGCTTCTGAAGCCTGGGCGCCTAGAGCCTGTGCTTCCACAGCAAGAGGAGCCACAGCAATGAGGAACCCATGCACCACAACTCAACCCCTGCTCGCCGCAGCTAGAGAAAAGCCTAAGCATCAACAAGTACCCAGCGCAGCCAAAATAGATAAATAAATAAAAACCTCCACAGAGAATCAGGAGTCAAGAGAGGGTGTCAGAAGGCACAGGGCAAGTCTTCCCAGGATATTTTGCTTCCAAGAGCTCAGATTTTCTTAACAGTGCAGGGGAAACTAGGGTAGAGTTTGCCTAAGACTCAGTCAAAATGCAGAACCCTGGCAGCTTTGTGCAAGCATGTGTACCAAAACACATTGGGAGATGGTGTAATTTGGTCTCTCCCAGTTCTGCACGTCTTGCTAGTGGAGGCACCATCTTTTCAAGGATGCTTAGATGGCCTTGGCAGGTGGAGATAGTACCTTGTCCCGGAGCCCAGGACAGATGTGTTCACACCAAAAGTAAAATATCAGGTTCCTGCTCAGGCTCCCTCCTCTCCAGGGATGTCCTCCACCCACACAGGCACCTGCTTAGGCCTGCTTAAGGCACGTGTGGAAGAGGGACTTGATGAGACCTGCCAGTGGCCCTGCTGCCTGCAGTGCCAGGCAAGAGAGTCCTCCGTCTCTGATCCAGGAAGGTTGGGTTTTCTGCCAATGCCATGAGGCCCAGGAAGGCTGATATGCAAGGTGGGCAGAACCTCAGCCCCCACCCACCCTATTCTCGAAGCTATGCATCTACCACAAAGTGTGATCTGGCCTAGTAAGAGTGGATTTTAAACCATTATGAAGTGTGCACCCGTGAAGCCTGGTTGTCTTGCAACTTTGGCTTAAAAGAGAAAATGAAGTTAATGTCAGTTCTTATCCTTGACGTGAATAAGGGGTGTTTGCGGTGGAACCCTGGCAGTGGTTCACGGATCTGCAGGCTCTCTGTGGACCTGAGGGCAGCCGAGGATGGGAATCCTGAGAGAGTCTGCGGCATTCCTACCTTTTCCGGAGGGGGTGGGGCTCTCTGGCTCTGGGGTCAACCCTGTCGGCGCTGCTGTGGAGGGTGGCCTTTGGTGACTCAGGGAGGGGTCTCCTAGAGAGAGGATAACCACACGGCATTTATGATCCCAAGGGTGGAACCTGGGGTGGCTTCAGAACTGGATGTAGATAAAAGAAGAATAATAATAAATGTATACTTTAAACAAATAATGCATTTATAATTTAAAGTGGACACATCTGGCCGCCCAGCTCTGGCCAGACACACAGGAGATAAACAGCTGTTTGTCCGCAGTTCCCAGTGCAGACTGCAGAAGTTCAGAGGCAAGTGTCTTATCTTTGGCTAGAATGATAGCGATGACATCAACTCAGCTTTTTAACGCTGGCTTTTGCATGAGAAAACAAATGATTACTCAATTGATTGTTTTGGGCACAAGTTGTTGGGGAAATCTTGGAGGGAGTGGTTAGTAGTAAAAGGTGGGGCTTTGGGGGCTAAGACCTAAAGGTTCCCCTAGTCTTTGGTTCTAAACGTCTATGAGTCTAGGCTCACCCCCATCCTTCATTCCCCCCCCCCCCCCCCCC
>SJYV01054472.1:160173-175613 GCA_006410875.1 Neotragus pygmaeus
GTCGCCCACATTGGGAATGTGGAGTCTTAACCACTGGACCACCAGGGGAGTCCCCAGCAGTGTCTTTATAAATGCATGTTTGACGACTTCACTCTTTCCTGGTTGCCCACTGCCGTCTTTCCTAAGCTGAGTTTAATGTCACTTTCTTAGGAAAGCCCTCCCTCACCCCCACAGTCACTCGAGTTCCAGAGTTCTGTGTCCTTTCCCTCTATAGTGGGTTCTATCACAGCTGTATTTAAGACACGGAGCCTTGAGGAAGGCTCTGCTGGTCCCGTCTGCCTCTCCAGCTACTCTTGCCTCTGGCCACACTGGCCTTTGTCCCATCACCACCCACCATGCCTTCACCATGCCCCCCTGCCTCCCCCCATCCCACCCTTCCTAGCTTAGTTCAATGCCACTTCCTCAGGAAAACCCTCCCTCACAAGGGTCCTCAGTTCTTACAAGGTAAGGACCCAGCCAGGTTACCACCCTTCCTCCAAAGCAGCCTCCTTTAAGACTGAGTCCCATCCAAAGCCAGGAAGAGTCTATTGCAGCTAAAGTTTCAAAGCAAGATTTTCCTGTAGCCACTTGAAACAACTGTATGATTTCTTAATGCTCTTTCCCCTATCAATTAAGTACATTATTAGGTTTTCTTGTGCATGGAAGAGATGGGAGAACTAATTTCTGAGGGCAAGTCTCACATATGTGGGGCGATCGAGGCAGCTGAGAGTGGGCTGTGCTGGAGGGAAAGTCCCACGGAGGGAAATTCCTCAATAGCATTTGCCATCATCCTGAAGGCTCCCTTCTCAGTTACTGAAGGGTGTGTCTGTGCCAAGCGGCTCTTTGGTTGGGTGCCTGGCTGCCCACAGCTGCCTGGGGAGCTGACTTCCGGATTCCAGGTTGGGAAATGAGTAAGTCTCTGCTGAGCAGCTGGAGCATCATGAGGGTTAGGACTCTGGCAGAAGTGAGTGAAATAATCTTTCTGCCAGGGAGGGACTCTGAGGGGAAGACTGAATGTAGCACCAGCTGGATTCACAGACTGGAGGAGGAAGGCACCCTAACTGCCCCTGTGCCAGGGGTCCAAACTAGGGCCCAAGGGCCAAATCCAGCCTGCCATCTACTTTTGCCAATAAAGTTTTATTGGCACACAGCCTTGCTCATTTGTTTGTGAAGATAGATGCTTTCACTCTGCAACAGCAGGATTGAATTTTTGCATCAGAGATTTAAATTATTTACTTCCTGGCCCCTTTCAGGAACAGCCTGCCCCAGGCTGTGTAGCCTTGAAACAAACCCCTGCCCTTGATACTAAGACCAGCTGAACGAGTCAGCACAGAATTAGTGCAGTCCTCGGAGTAACCGAGGCTGACAAAAGTGACATTGCCCCGCATAAGAAGAAAAACTGCCCCACATGGCAAAACTCAACGTGAGTCAGAAGACAAACGCCCAGACTGGAAAACAACTGCATTTTCTATCACGTAGGGTTCACTTCTCTCATGTCAAGAGCTCCTGAAAGTTCTTCAAAAGACTACCAATCCCAAGGAAAAAGAGGAAGAGTATAAACTGCAACTTGACAGAAAAGGAAATACAAATGCTCTTAAATATATTTTAAAAATACTCAACCTCAGTCATAATGAAGGAAATGTAAAATAAAACTACCTAAGACAGCGCTTTCAGCTCCCAAGTTGGAATAGAGCCAGAAGTTGGTTACTATGCCATTACTTGCATGTTGCTCATACAGCCCCAGGTGAGACATACTTGCAATCTAAATCCTCATGCATTTTGACCCTGCAATTCTGCTCCCAGGGATTTTATTTTACAGCTATATCTGCATTACACATATACCCTTGAACTCAGCAGTTCCACCTCTAGGATTTGCCTTACTGGTGTATTTATGAAGTGAGTGTGTACAACGTTATCCATTAAAATAGTCAGTAAATTACCCCGTATGTCGTCAGTAGGAGAATAAATAAATTACAATAGAGATTATAGCACCACTGTACCATGAAGTCCTACCCAGCTCTTTACAATAGAGATTAGAAAAAAAAAGAAAGAAAGAAAGTTATTTATGCATTGAAGTGGAGAGATTTCCAGGATAAACTGTTAGGTTTGGAAGAAAAGAGAGCGCTGTGTATTACACACTACCCTCAGTGAGAAATGAAGGAATACATATATCCAGTTTTTTGTTTATACATAAAATCTCCAAAAGTATACACAAGAAACTATTCACACTAGAGGTGAGGCAGCTGAGGGATAAGATTGCTGCCTTTTCATGCTTTCTGAATTTTTAATGGTGCAAATGCTTTATCCATTAAAAGTGCTTTTGAAATATTTTGTAAAGCTGTTTCTTCTGCTGATGTGTACACAGGTTTTTTTTTTCCCCATATTATATGCTGGGGTAACAAACAGCTAGCAACCAGACAGTGGCCTGATTCAGGCAGCAAACAATCAGAAGAGCTGCTGGCATTAACCAGGACCCGGTGGGGTGACCACTGGCCACAGGTCAAAAGCCACACCAGTGATGAGAACCGGCAGAATATTAGTCATTATATACACTATATACTGTTTTAAATATATGAAATACTTCATAATAAAAAAGTGGGGGATGGGGTTTAAAAATACCCCACCACAGGAAGTCAGAAATCACAGGACAAAGGAGAACTGAGCCGCGTGGAGCGAGTTCATTGCTCTTACTGTAACACCACGCCGCCTCTGCGTGGAGTCCCGGCTTTCTGCTTTCCTGCCTGACCCTCTGCCCAGGGCTTGCCCATCTTCTCCTCCAGAACGTGCCGTCTGGGTTTCCACACTCCCCAGCTGCTAGCCTAGGTGCAGATGTCAGGGAATCACTGCCGGAATCAGTGGGACACGCACTCAGCTCTCAGGGTCACCACCTCCTGAACCCCTTCTGCCGCAGCCTGGCTAGGAGGGCCTCTTTAGACATCAGATCCGAGGGAGCCAGCTCCGCATTCAGACTGTGATTGGAACAGTTACTGCCAAGTGTTCAGCAGTCTGCAGACAGGCCAGCCGCCACTGGGTCAGCTGTCAGACCCTCCCCTCCTGCTTCAGGGTGTATTGCCAAGGTGTCAGCATCCTCATACCTGAACACATCTGAGCACACTTGAGTCCAGTGGATCAGCCACTCCAGGCTTTACTTTGGTCTTCCTAGTCTCAGAAGGGAAAATAGATTGTTTGATTTTCAGTCTTAATCCAACCCTGACTCTTCTTCTAAAACCCCATCGACATCTAATAGTAGATTTTTTAATGTTTATTTAGTTATTTAGGGTGCACTGGGTCACAGTTGCCACATATAGCATCTAGTTCCCCAATCAAAGAGCATGAAGCCTTAGCCACTGGACCACAAGATAGGTCCCTAATATTACAGTTTTAAAACTATCATATCCAGCTTGCTGTCCTTTATCACTCCATCCTGATGCTGACAATGCTCTCTTCACTTACAGTGATTCTATAGTGGACACAGCATTTTCATTCCCTTTTCAATGAGATCCTAAGATAATCATTATTATTTTAATGTACCAGTTTTCTAAAAAAAAATCTTTTTCCCTATTAACTTGTGTGAACAGAGATCATGGGAGAAGCGATCTGGCTGTTTAGGTGTACTTCCTTCCTCCTCCGCTCTCTCCATTTGGTGTCTGGGTTGCATCTTGCTCACCTGAATCCCTTCCCAAACATTGTTATTCGTCTCGTAGTCCTCAAGTTCAGCTTCATCCACGGAGTCCAGTTTCGAATCATGCTTTGAATCTATTGATCTTTTCTTGGTCACCTTTTTTTCTTTGGTTTTCACTGTTTTCTATGTTGTCTTCAGATTTGAGATGGTGTGTCAGCAAACTGTCCTATATCTTCTAAATCTGGAAATCCTTTCCTCCATTTAGAGCAATGGATTTCAACTTTGAGTGTTTGTGGCACTCTGAAATAAAACATTTGCTCTGTCACTCGAGGGGATTTAAAAGGTTGAGGCCATGGCAATTGTGTCAGTAAGAGCCCTGAGAATCGCTGCCACAGTATAAGGTCACCGTGCTAGTGGGTCATTCTGCAGAGCTGCCTGCTGTGTGGGTGTGACAGTTTATTGCATGTATAAGCACCTAAGTTTATGGCATATGTAATAATTCTAAGTTTTGGGCAGGCTTCAGTAAATAGGCGGTCTTCTCCACGGTGGCCTGACTGCACCTTAGGTGCATAGATAACCTGGGACACGATAAAGATGTGTGTGAGCGCCCTGGCAGGACGGAAGGAGCGCTCCTGTTGCTTTGCACCTGGGAGACGGCTGCCCTTGCAGCTCCCGCTGTCACTCATCTGCAGCCCCCACGGGCGGCCGAGCAGCTCCTCCAGCCCTGTGGCCCTTTGCTGCAGCTTCTCCCGCCTTTGGGCCAGGTGTGTCCAGCTCCAGGATGAGGAGTCTCAGAGGGAAGATGAAGGACCCACATGGGTTCCAGCTCTCGGTTCCCAGGGGGCTCTTGCTTCCCCCCAGTTTACGTCCATCTTCCCACCAGACCATGACCTGGAGGCTCCGGCTTCAGATGCAGAAAGGACAGCTCACCTAGACAGTAACCGGCTCCCACAGCAGCCCAAGGTGGTTCTGCTCCTCCTAGATCCTTAGGACCACAGTCCTGACTGATCCAGTCTCAGAGTATCTCCCACAGTTGGTTACTAGTTACAACGGGGAAAATGGTAACTACCTTGAAGAAAGCTGACAGCTACTGCCTGAACCAAGTGATCAGACATGACATCACAGGGACTTCCCCCTGGTGGTCTAGTGGCTATGACACTGTATCCCCAATGCAGCGGGCCTAGGTTTGATCCCTGGTCAGGGAACTACATCCTGCATGCTGCAACTAAGACTTGGTGTGGTCAAATAAATAAATTAAATATTAAATTTTAAAAAGTGATATCACCAACATGGGGATATACAGCTATCATATGCCTCCTGATCTGATTCACTGCCAAAGACACAGGATCACTTCTGTGGTCTCCCTCCTCCAAATCCATAACCTGAATCTAACCATGAGGAAACATACAGAATGTTCCAGACTGAAAGAAGCTAAAGAGATATGATAACTAAATGTTACACGTGGTCCTAGATTAGATACAGAAGTAGGAAGAAGACAGCTAAAAGGACATTCATGGGACAACTGATGAAATTTGAAAAAAATGGACCCTGTAGTAGATAATATTATTATGCCGAGATTAAATGTCCTAATTTTGATAGTCATACTGTGATCTGGTAAGAGTGTTGTGTTTCAGGAAGGTATGTAATAAAATGTGTTCCTAGAAAATATACATTGAAATATTTAGGCATAAATATTTCAAGCATAAAGTGGCAAACAGTTTAGATGCTTCAGAAGAAGATGCACATGTAATATAAATATGCAAATATACATATATTTAGAGAGGGGGGAAACAGTAAGTAAAATGGTGGTCCAGTGGTCAGGAATCTGCTTTGCAGTGCAGGGGACACGGGTTTGATCCCTGGTTGGGCAACTAAGATCCCACATGCCACGGAGCATCCATGTGCCACAAATAGAGAGTCTGTGCGCCACAATCTTGCATGACGCAGCTGAGACCCGACAAAGCACATAAATAAATTTGAAAACAATAAAATGGGGCAAAATGTAAACAGTTGGCAAAGATGGGTAAAAGGGATTCAGAAGACCTTTGTACTATCTTTACAACTTCCTGGTGAGTTTGAGGTTGTTTCGGAATAAATAAAAGTAAAAAAATAAGTAAGCATCCAAATAAACATTAGCTGAGTGGTGCCTGGGGCCCTTGCTTGAGATTGCCTCTTGAAGGAAACTCTACGAGCCCTCTACAGCTCAGACCACGATTACACTTTGGTCAGGAAAATCTTTGATTATTTCCCTCATTGTGATTTTCATGGTGCTGACTGCCCCTCATCATCTCTCTTCACACCTTTTAGAGCTTTTTCCTCATTTCCCCAGGGGCCAGTAGTGGTGCTTCCACTCTTTCTACACTTGGTCGCTTTTTTTTTTTTAAATTTAATTTTTACTTTATGCTACTTTGCAATACTGTATTGGTTTTGCCATACATCGACATGAATCTGCCACAGGTGTATACGAGCTTCCAATCCTGAATCCCCCTCCCACCTCCCACCCCACATCGTCTCTCTGGGTCTTTTTAAAATTTTGATTATGCTATTTCTTTATTTTTGGCTGTGCTGGGTCTTTCTCTAGTTGTGGTNGCCACAGGTGTATACGAGCTTCCAATCCTGAATCCCCCTCCCACCTCCCACCCCACATCGTCTCTCTGGGTCTTTTTAAAATTTTGATTATGCTATTTCTTTATTTTTGGCTGTGCTGGGTCTTTCTCTAGTTGTGGTGATCGGGGGCTACTCTAGGTGCGGTGCTCGTTGCTCTAGGGTGCGAGAGCTTCAATAGTTGCAGCTCCAGAGCACAAGCTCAATAGTTGTGGCGCACAGGCTTAGTTGCTCTGCAGCATACGGGATCTTCCCAGATCAGGGGTCGAAACCAAGTCTCTGGCACTGGCAGGCAGATTCTTTGCCACTGAGCCACCAAGGAAGCCCTGCTCTGGGTCTGCAGCATGTGGGATCTTTTAGTTGCAGCTCACAGGCTGCAGCCAAGAGCTCTACATTGTCCCTGATGGGAGTGAGTGTTCTCCATCAGGGCCACTGGAGGCCTTGCTCTGCCTCGTCAGCTCTGCTCTTTACTGCCTTTACCTTCCTCTTCTACCCTCCTTGTCAGTGCTTCTCAGAGGTGCACCAGAACCGTCTGGAGGGCCTGTGACAACACAGGGTACTGGCCCTCTTCTTGGAACTCCTGAGTCAGCAGGTCCCAGGCAGGAGCCAAGCATCTCACTTCCTAACCTCAACCCTAACAAGCTCCAGGCGATGACGATGCTGCTGGCCCAGGGACCATGTCCTCTGCTATTTACAGGTGTAGAGGAGCCTTGGCATCACAGCAAGTTACTTTTCAGCATGAAAACTGCTTGCTCTTACTTTTTCAGGTCACGGTCTTCATTCCATCAGTGAGGATTTCTTTTACAGTTCTTCCTGGTGTGCTCTTCTGAATTTATAATATTTTTTCACTGAATCTAATTCTCCCCCACCTCCAGCTCAAAAATGTTCTGTGGCTGTGTTTGTGTGGGTCTAGCTTGACAGTACCACACCACAAAATCTTAAATTAAATCTCAGATTTTTGCTACCCAAATCCTCAATCTGTACCTGTGGGGCTTTGCTTTATGTGAACAGAGCTGGGGAAGTATTTAGAAGTGGACGGGTAGGTTGAGTGGAGAGGCATGACTATAAAACTCAGCCCTGGAAGCATTTGACCATGACCAGCGTGGATAGTCCCATAACAACACTAGACTCTGTTCTGTGATAAAGTGTTCCTTCTTTCTGTGGGAGCCTGAATGGACCTTGGACCTTTGGACCTCTCAGGGTACATTACTGATGGCTGGACGGTCTCTCCAGTCACAGAGGAGTTAACTCCAGAGAATACAGCAGATGGGAGAGGGCTCGGCAAAGATGGGATTTAGTTGGCAAGAGTATATTTAGCTGGTTTCCTTCCTTATGCCAAGCCTGGTCTCTGGAGCTGACACCATCGCTGTCTTGGCCTTGGGAGAGTTTGTAATGTCAGAGTCGAGTGCTGAGCCTCTCTGCCAGAGGTTGTTCTGAAACCTTAGAAGGGAGGAGACTCAGAACTCCCGCCTCACCCCAAACACCAAACACACAGTGATTCTCGAGACCAGTCCATTTCCTCAGAATTGCAAAGGCAACGTGCTCAAAGCTGTACCTGTCTTTTCGTGACCAGTTTATTTCACTTAAAGGGCTTCCCTGGTGTCTCAGATGGTAAAGAATCTGCCTACAGTGCAGGAGACCTGGGTTTGATCCCTAGATGGGGAAGATCCCTTGGAGGAGGGCATGGCAACCCACTCCAGTATTCTTGCCTGGAGAATTCCATGGACAAAGGAGCCTGGTGGGCTGCAGTCCATGGTGTCACAAAGAGTGAACATGACTGAGTAACTAACANGGGGAAGATCCCTTGGAGGAGGGCATGGCAACCCACTCCAGTATTCTTGCCTGGAGAATTCCATGGACAAAGGAGCCTGGTGGGCTGCAGTCCATGGTGTCACAAAGAGTGAACATGACTGAGTAACTAACACACTATTTCACTTAGCATAATCAATATGGTAGCATATTTCAAAACCCCCTTCCTTTTTAAGGCTAAATACTGCACTGTATGTATAGACCACATTTTGACTGTCATTCTTCTGCTGATGGACACTTGTGTTGCTTCCATGATTTACTTGCTGTGAGTAATGCTGCTATGATCATAGGTGCACAAATATCTCTTTAAGACCCTACTGTCTTATCTTTGTGCCTCTGTATATAATGTATCTATATTCTTTGGATCATGATTTTCTCTCTTCTTATTTTTCAGCAGTCTGAATATGATGTGTCTAGCATAAGATTATTTCAGGGGGGTGGCATTTATCCTGCTTGGTGTTCTCTCAGCTTCCTGCATCTGTAATTGAATATCTTTTATAAATTTGGAGAAATTCTCAACTATTATCTCTTCAAATATTTCTTCTGCTCCATTGCTTTTGTTTCTGGAGCTCTGATTCCACGTACATTAAACCACTTCCTACTGAACCGCAGCTCGTGGATATTCTGTTCTGTGTCTTTGTTTTCCCTCTCACGTTTGCTCTTTGTCCTACTGTTAGAGTAATTNGCGTGCATACTCAGCCTCTCAGTTGTGTTAAACGCTTTGCAACCCCGTGGACTGTAGCCCGCCAGGCTCCTGTGTCCATGGGATTTCCCAGGCAAGAATACTGGAGTAGGTTGTCATTCCCGTCTCCAGGGGATCTTCCCAAGCCAGGGATCGAACCTGGGTCTCCCATATTGCAGGCAGATTCTTTACCACTGAGCCACCTGTGCCGCCAATCAACCACATATTGGTCAGTAACTCACTTTACAAAGCTAGACTCTCACAAGTGCGATGGAGGTAACACATTTGATTGTGTCAATAATCTTCATCTCAGAGGCCTTAGTCACACCTTTTGATACTTCGATTATAATTTCTCTTCTCATAACATTGTTCTCTAGATAGTCAGTGAAGCAAACCTCACCTTGTTTACAACACTGTAAGCTCCTGAATACAGTTCTCCGGTACTCTTATTACAGGAGCTAAGCCCAGTATGTGGTGGGTGTTTTCTGAAGTTCGTTTTTAACTTATGAATCTATAGAATGGAATGGATGAAGTAATGGAAATGGGAGAAAATGTAAGATGCTTGGATTTTCAAAACTCTTAAGTAGGCAAAAAATATACATAACAAGTCCTAATGATTGTTTAAATGAAGTCACCAAAATGTTTGTGTAGGGCCACACCTCTTTCTACTTCCCAGAACCTGTGAATCAGACTTTTTTCTAAAATGAGTAAGTAACCCTGGCCTACTCTCGAATCCAGAGTTCAAGAGTAGCAGGCTCCTCCCATTCTGTAAGAAAAGTCAGAATCCATTTCAGTATTTTCTGCCTCTTATTCCGCTGTTGAAACG
Organism: Neotragus pygmaeus; assembly: GCA_006410875.1. Lineage (NCBI taxonomy): Eukaryota > Metazoa > Chordata > Mammalia > Artiodactyla > Bovidae > Neotragus > Neotragus pygmaeus. The sequence goes on from SJYV01054472.1 coordinate 169,696, forward strand.
CCTAGAGCACGCTGACTGGTGGGATACCGAGACGTATAGGATATGATCTCTGCCCTCGTGCTCATCGTGACACTGATGTAACCAGTGCATAAAAGCCTTTCTGTGTTTTCAGTAATCCATTTTCCCTCTTTAGTCTGGCTGAAGCACCAGCCAAGCCAACACACATTTTCCTCTTGGCACTCAGTGTAAGTACCCACTACACCCAGGTCATGCCTTTCACTCATCAACTCTTCTCTCTCAGGCTTGTTAACTGAGCCTCCCAGTCTACCTTTTGCGTGGTAGGTAGACTCATCATCATTCAAGGCCTTAAATTATGACTTCTGAAAGCTTGGGAGACTTGAGTGGCTGTAGGTTGAAGGATGAACAAAAGGGAAAGAATGAAATACATTCTATACTCGAAGGACTCAGGAGGAAATCTGCCCCCCCACTCCCCACCTTACCAACACCGCCTTGGTTCAGGGTTTCATCACCACTTACTGGAACTATTGCAAAAGTCTCCAGCTTAGCTTCCTGCCTCCAGACTCTCTTGCCTACAGTTTATTCTCCACATTCTTGACAAGAGTAACCCTTACACCACGTGCATGCATGCTAAGTCGCTTTAGTCATGCCCAACTCTTTGAGACCCTGTGGACTGTAGCCTGCCATGGAGTCTCCTCTCTCCATGGGATTTCCCAGGCAAGAATGCTGGATTGGGTTGCTATATTCTCTTCCAGGGGATCTTCCTGATCCAAGGATCAAACCTGGGTCTCCCACATTGCAGGCGGATTCTTTACCATCTGAGCCACTAGAGAAGTCCAGCTCTTCCACCATACAGCTCCAGTAATATCCCCCTGCACCCAGCCCTTAATTACCTTCCCACTATGCAGGAGAAAATCATCTTTCCAAGTAGAAACATTCAAATAACATCAATCAAGTTTAATAAGTAACGTGGATATGACTCCAGGAGTATGTCCTAGGGAACTTTATACATGTATTTACTTAGTTATGTGCTATTGGGTAAAATCAGTTTGATAGAAGTGATCTAGCCCAATACAAGTTAGATGGAGTGATGATTTTATTGAAAAAGGATATCCTCAAGTGTTTCTGCCATTTAAAAAAGACTTTGAGGGCTTTCCCCTTGCCTTATTTGTTCTATATACTAATTTTCATCCAACTTATTTTACTCTATGCTGTTTAGAATATCAGAGATTTTGAAGCAACCTGAATATCCATCCTTTGGCAGGTAACAGAAGCCTACCAACAACTCTAACAATAAGGAATTATTTAAAGAAGTCATAAAAGATTATAAAATATATGTATATAGTGCAGTTGTATGCAGTGGCTTTATAGAGCCCAATTTTGAGCAATCTGCAAAATTTATAAAGCCACAAAAACATTGCCAAACAAGATTGGTTATAATTAATTAAAGATGAACTAGAAAAAACTCCAAAATTCTAGCTCTTTTTTGCGTTACTTCTTGTATAGTTTTATTTTTTCCTTTCATTACAAAACCAATGCAAATTACATCAGAAAGACAAGAAAAGGCAGACAACTACACAGACACAGACGCATACCCACACAACCTATCATCTCTCGACTCTAGATCTTTAGTAAAGGCTGAATCATACAATGCACACTGTTTGAAAGCAACCCTATTATATTTATGCAGTCCTCCACTGTTAGGCATTCAGGTTGATTTCAACAAATCCATATTTTGTACATTTAAGTTTGTATCACTTTTTTGCCATCAGTAGCAGCACAAAGCAAAAATGAGATTAAAATGATTTGATAAAAGTTTTAGCAAAACTCCCCAGATGTCTGAAAATGGCTTATTAATTTAAAAAAATGTTTAAAGACATAAGTTGTACAACCACCCTTAGGCACACCAGCACCCCGCATAACAAAACCCAAGGTGGTGAGCAGGGATATTCATCTTCAAACAAATCATTGTCGTCTCCAGCTGCTTTGGGCAAATCACCTGAAGCCTCACAGGTTACGAGGGTCTTTAAGAAGCTGCCTGGCCAAGATGATGCGTTCCCCTCCAGATCAGGCCTCCTGAATCAGAACAGATGACAGCAACTCGCTCTATCTATTAGCACTGAAAACTAGCGGAAACAGATCTGAAACTATCATTTACCCAGCGAGTTGTAAGGAAGGAGCTGCTCTGTACCCGACCAGGATTACACTGCCAAGTAGCAAATCTAATCATCTGTGTCCATTTTCCTTCTCAGTTCACTTAAAAACATCAGGTACCCTTTGTTCTCTTAGCTATTCATCCATTTCTACATCAGTAGAACACATCCTGGCGGCTACCCAGGTGGCGTTAGTGGTAAAGAGCCCGCCTGCCGATTCAGACCTGAGTTCGATCCCTGGAGGAGGGCATGGCCGTCCACTCCTGTATTCTTGCCTGGAAAATCCCACGGACAGAGGAGCGTGGCATGCTTCATTCCAAGGAGTCGCAAAGAGTCGAACACAACTGAAGCTCTTAGCAGGCACCCTGTCCTGATTACTGCCAACTTTATAAGTCTTAAAATCAGAAGTGCTGATCCTCCAGCTCAGTTGCCTTTCAAAGCTGTTTGATTGTACTAGGTCTTTTGCATTTCCCATCTCGATTTTGCAACCAGCCTATCATTTTCTATAAGAAAGCCTGCTGGAATTTTTGTCTGGGGACAACTGATACCTTAGCAGTATTGACTTGTCCAGTCCGTGAACACGGCACACCTCCATTTGTTTAGATCTTCTTTAACTTCTCTCAGCTGCGCTTTGTGGGTTTTAGTGTACAGTCTTTCTCTCTCTCTTTTTTTTTTTGGTCAGAGTTATCCCTAACTTTCTGATGCTATTGCAAATGATATTGTTATTAAAAAAAAATTCAGTTTCCAATTACTCATTGCTAATGTATAGAAATATAAATGATTTTCATGTAGTGATGTTTTGTCTACAGCAACCAATATATACAAACAGCTGATGCTGAATACAGGTGTAAGGGCAATTCAGCAGAGATCATCTTTACAATAAAGGGTGCTGGAAAAATTGGATAGGCACATTTGCTTGGAAAACCAAACAAATACAAAATTTTCAACCCATATTTCACATTATGTGAAAAATTAATTCAAAATCAATCACAGACATCAATAAAACCTAAACTATAAAATTTCTAGAAGTAAACATAGAAGAAAACCTTTGTAACCTTGACTTAAGCAAATATTTCTTAGACATGACACTAAAACCACAGTACAAAAGAACAAATTAATAAGCTGAACATCATCAAAACTAAAAATATCTTCTCTTCATCGAACAGTGTTATGAAAATGAAGAGAGAAGTCACAGACTCTGAAAATTTTTTGCAAATCATATGTCCAATAAAGGACTTATGCCCAGAAAATACAAAGAACTCTCAAAACTCAATAATAATTCAATAACTCAATTTTCTAAAGGGCAGAATGCTTAACTAGACACTTTACCAAAAGAAGACAGATTGATGGCAAAGAAGCACAAGAAGAGATGCTCAATATCATTAATTATTAGGAAAATGCAAATTAAAACTATGAAAGACAACTACACATCTACTAGAATGGGAACGATTAAAGAGAAAGACTGATCACACACACACAATTGTTTTCTTCTGCTAACTATGTGAGCTGATGATGAATGTGTTAATCTTGTTGCGGTAATCATTTCACAATATATACACATATCAAATCATCACTTTGTACATCTTGTGTGTGTGGTCAGTTGTTCAGTTGTTCTGATTCTGCGACCTCATGCCCTGTAGCCCACCAGGCTCCTCTCTGTCCATGGGATTCTCCAGGCAAGAATTCTGGAGTGGGTAGCCATGTCCTCCTCCAGGGGATCTTTCTGACCCAGGGATCAAACCTGTGTCTCTGGCATTGGCAGTTGGGCTGTTTATCACTGTGCCATCTGGGAAGCCCTTTGTACAGCTTAAACTTGCACAATATTATATATCAATTACATATACCTCAATAAAACTGGGGAAAAAATTAAAAGTTAACAAAGACTGGGCATACCAAGTGCCAACAAGGATGGAGAGGAAGTGGAACTCTTTCCCACTGCTGGTAGGAATGTGAATGAGTACAATTACTTTAGGAAACAGATTGGCTGTTACTTTAAACAGTAAGCATACACATATCACGTTATCCAGCCATTCACTCCCAGCCATTTTCTCTACCCAAGTGAAATGAAAACCTCTGTCCACACAAAAACCTATATGGAAATGTTCATAATAGTTTTATATTTAATAGTCAAAACCAGAAACAACCCCCAAAACGTCCAGCAACAAAATGGATGGATAAAAAACTACAACATCCATGCATTAGAACAGTTCTCAGTCCTCAGGATTGCCTGATACAAGTTACAAGCTGGAGAATTCTCAGGATAATTATTATAAGTGAAAGGAACACAGGACATGAGGAAGCTTCTGAGAGTGAGGATTATATTTACTCTCGTGATGGTGGTGACGGTTTCCTGACTTTATGTTTACCTCTAAACGTATCAAATTGTGCAATTTATATGTGCACTGTTTATCTGTCAACCGCCCCCTAAGAGAGCTGTTTAGGAAAAACTAAGAACTGTCAGGAGCTGAGAGATGGAAGCCGTGCTTCTGTGAGGTCAAAGAGCTGCTGGAGCTGAAGAGCTTCAGGGAGCTTGCCTGCAGCCTGTTCTGCCCTGAGAGGTACACCGCTCTCAGTTTTCCTGGGTTCTGATTAAGGCTGCATTTCACTTTCACATCGTCCAGTAGACTTGCCCCCCATTGTTCTCCCCTGGGTCATGCGGGACACTGGTCATCCTCCACTGACAGGTGGAGGAACTGATATCACCCACATAACTCGGATTCTCAGATATGGGGGGAAATCCAAACATAGTCTCAGGAAAAGAAAACCTCAGGAAAGCCAGAAGAGCTAGGGGATTCTCAGCAGGCTAGCCGGCCGCCACTGTGGATGGATCCTCCAACGGAGGGCCGACTGACCCGACTGGATGGAAGTTATGAGGAGTGTTCCCTTAAATACACACACGTGCACAGACAGATCGCGGGATTACTCTCCTCTGGAGAGTCCATGGATGGCTTGGGGGCCCCTTTACCCCAGAACTATATGCAGGTTTTGTTAAGTTTGTGCGTTCGTGTGTTTTTCAGAGGAGAGGGTTTGTAGCTTTCATCAGACCCTCGGAGCTCCGTGACTGCAAAATGAATAAGGCGCGCCAACGCGGATAAACGCGGACACATCCCTGCTTTCTCCTCCCTCTTGTCCACCTCCTGGGACGAAAACCCACCAGCAGCAGGACACTCATTTGAGTCTGCCCAGTGGGTTGACAGCTTGTTTCTAAAATTCCTCCTGAACACACACACACACACCCAGCCATCCTTCCACTTCATTTTCCCCGGTTTGTCTGGGAGCGCGCCNCTCCTGGGAAGAAAACCCACCAGCAGCAGGACACCCATTTGAGTCTGCCCAGTGGGTTGACAGCTTGTTTCTAAAATTCCTCCTGAACACACACACACACACCCAGCCATCCTTCCACTTCATTTTCCCCGGTTTGTCTGGGAGCGCGCCGTCCGCACTGCGGCCCCACCCCCGCGCGCCCTCGGGGTTTCCTAACGCTGAGACTTCCCAGCTGTCGCCAGGCCCCCCGGTGTGCACCCTGCCTGACGTCTTCTCTCCTCCGGGACGCGAGCGGTCCGCACCCCGTCCTGCCGCCGCGCACCCGTATAATCTGCTTTGGTCGAGGGGAGGGACCCCCGCGAGGACGGCCGGCTGTTGAACGCTCTCCCCGCTTTCCCCGCGGGGCTCACGCATTTCTCGAGATCGCTGTAAAGCTCCCCTCTGGAGCTCGTGCGGCACACCCCGGCTTCTCCCCGTTGCCTCGGAAATCGGGGAAAACGTAGAATGAAAAGCACTGCGACTCGCTGCCTGCCGTGAGTGGCC
>SJYV01054472.1:175624-250710 GCA_006410875.1 Neotragus pygmaeus
TGGCTCGCTTTCCTTCCCATGGGTTTTTTCAGGAAAACTAGAGGGGAGGCCTGCCACCTCTGACTTCTTGGTTATTTCTGGATAGTTGTTGTCCATCCTCAGGCTCCAGCCTCCGGTTTCAGCAGGCCTCTCTGACCCCTTCTGGGGATTCAACCTCCGTTCCCCTCAATACACCATTTTGCGCAGCCTCACGGGCAGTCTCAGCAGATGTTCTCGATTAGCTGAGGTCCTTATCCAGAAGAGTCCTATGTGGGTCCACCTCCCTGGTACCCAGCCATCAATCAGACAAGTAAACATCAAACCGTCTATAAACTGCATCCCTGGGAGAGCCCGGATTCTGGAACACAAAAGCCTATTCACCTTCAGGGAAAATCACCCCTTAATTTCCTCCCTGTGATGAGTCTTCAGTAGCAAAAATCTCCAAGCAACCAGTCCATTCCTTTCTTTACTTGTTTCATTTTCGTTTTGGCTGCGTCAGGCCGCTGCTGCAGCACACAGAATCCCCGTTGCGGCACACAGGCTCCCCTCTAGCAGCGATGCTCGGCCTTAGTTGCTCCTGGAGTGTGGGATTTTAGTTCCTTGACCAGGGATCGAACCTAGGCCTCCTGCATTGGAGGTCAGATTCTTAATCACTGGATTGCTAGAGAAGTCCCCCAGTCCATTTCTTGATATCACAATTGCATTCATTTGTAGTCTCATAGCCATACTCAAATCACTTTTGTAGCTGAAAAATGGAGTGATGGACTTTGAATTTTAAAGATTTAAACATGTCAGAGAAGAGTGTGTTTAACAACTCTTTGCAGTTTTTTTTTTTTTTTTTTGATTCAACATTGTTTTGGATCTTTTTATTGAGGTGACAAGATTTATAGCAAGTTTCACTTGTAAAATGTTTTATTTTTACTTCTGTCTACCCTGCAGAGTGCTCACCACCAAAAATTTACTTTCCTTCTGTCACCATACAGCTGACCCCCTTTATCCATTTTAGCCTCCACTACCCCTTCCCTCTGGTAACCCCTATTCTATTCTCTGTATCTGCGTGTTCATTTTTGTTTGATTTGTCTTGGAACTTTTGCTTTTTAACTGACTTTGAACCACATTCTCTCCAGTTCACATGTGGTAATAATAAGATCCACACCATAGGGTGGCCGTGAAAATCAGATGAATTAATGAAACGATTTTGTGTGCCCCACATATAACACTCAATAAGTGTTACATATGCGACATATAGGAGAAGGCAATGGCACCCCACTCCAGTACTCTTGCCTGGAAAATCCCATGGACAGAGGAGCCTGGCAGGCTGCAGTCCATGGGGTTGCTAAGAGTCGGACACAACTGAGCAACTTCACTTTCACTTTTCACTTTCATGCATTGGAGAAGGCAATGGCACCCCACTCCAGTATTCTTGCTTGGAGAATCCCAGGGATGGGGGAGCCTGGTGGGCTGCCGTCTATGGGGTCGCACAGAGTCAGACACGACTAAAGCGACACAGCAGCAGCATGTGGCACATAACGTGTAATATGTAATGCATTGTCCTTTATAAACTACCCTAGATGATTGTAAAGAAAGTTATCAGCTAGAAATGTTAAGTACAAGTTAGGGGCGGGAAAGGGGTTGGGAGAAATATTATNACAGCAGCAGCATGTGGCACATAACGTGTAATATGTAATGCATTGTCCTTTATAAACTACCCTAGATGATTGTAAAGAAAGTTATCAGCTAGAAATGTTAAGTACAAGTTAGGGGCGGGAAAGGGGTTGGGAGAAATATTATCTATGACACTAAGTCGAGCCATCTGCCGAGGTGGGGGCCAGACAGCTGGAGGAGCCCAGTGGGTGTAACAGAAGAAGAACACACAGGCAGTGATCTGCTGAAGGAGGCAGCACCCACCACCCTCGTGGGGTTGGTGAGGAGCTTTCTCAGCATCCTGGCTCCAGCTTTGGGGAAGTAAAACCCACGGGGGCCTCTTGATTGAAGGCAAAGTCTCAATGCATCCACACAAAGGAGGCAGAGGCAAGGACTTATCATCACTTACAGATCCCAAAAGTGAGGAGGGGGGCACAACTGACTCCAGCTGACTCCAGGAAAGACAATTCTCCATCCCAGGCCGCATCCACAGTGAGCAGGAGGTAGAGAGGAGGGGAGCAAGCATCTATTACTCATGAAGTCCTTGGGCGGAAGTCACTAATTTTTCACAGGCTTCCCTGTAAGCAGTAACTTTAAAAGGCACCCCGACAATACTGAAGAGGGAACTTGGAGTGGTATTCTCCATTTGAGTCTTTATCCAGATGTCCAGACTCTGGTGTGAGAAGGATTATCACAGCGAACAATGTCTCAGCAGCAACTCAAAAAGACAAAGTTGTTTTTCTTTTTTTCCCTCTCATCACACCAAAGTCCCAAGAAGTTGGACAGTGAGGCCCCATGAACAGATGGTGAGAATAGAAACCCCGCCCTGGGTGAAGTCCCAACAGCTGGGACCAATCTTCCCACTTCTACCATCACCTCCTACAGCAAGATTATGGCCAATTAAGATGCCGAACTCGTGAAGCAAACCACCCCAGGCTGAACTGCCTTTGTGTTTCATTTTCAGAGGGAAAATGAGAATCCCCTCACCACGAGAATCCCCTCCTGTCCCTCATCCACCCAAGGGCCCAACATGGCCAGTTGCCCTGAGGCTTCTTCCTTAATCTTCAGAAATACACCTGCCCCTCCTCTCCGCCCCTCATCCTGTCTCTTCTTCCCTTGTCTCATCTCCCAGTGAGGAAGCTTGAAGATGAGGACCAGCTTCGTGAGCCTCCTGCTCTCTCCGTTGTTTTTGGTTTATTCCTGTATAACTCAAGATAAAACCAAGGAAGAAAGTGACAGAACATTAGGGTTTTAAAAATGCAAATTCATGACTTACCCCAGAATCTCAAACCCAAATAAATGCCCACAATGGCCAGACAGCAGGGTTCGGGGCCTGAGAGGAAGTGAGATGAAAGTTCTTGCAGGCTTTGTAAGCTGTGTGTGTCCAACATATAGGTCCTTGTGTGATAACTCCTGGTTTGCAAACAGGGATTATTGTTTTAGAAAAAAATCAAGACAATCATGCAAGCCCAAGAAAACCCGTTTATAGGCTTATGCAACATCTAATATATAGTAATCTTTTATTCCACCACTCAGCTTCCTCCACCATGCTAAAAATCAGAAATATTACTTTATTGAAATGAGTTCAGTTCACACATTTTAAAATCTTATGTCTATGACCTATCACAGATTGCAGGGTAGCCACAAACCTTCAGTTTGTGAAAGAAGATGCATTATCTGCAAAACACAATAAAAATGAAGTGCAACAACTCAGTAAATTTACTAAAGTCATTTAATTGTACTTTAAAATTGAGTGGATTTTTTGGTATGTAAATTATACCTTAAGAAAATTATTGAAAGAGGTACAGAAAAGTGCAATACATTGTGGGCTGCTGTAATTGCCTGATAGAAGAACATGCATGCCCACCGATGGGTGTAAATATTCTTTGCTTCAGTCTCTACTATACTTGTACACAGAAAATTTAACATTCAATCCAAATAACAAGCTATCCCCCACCCAAAAAAAAAATGACACGAGATAAAACATTCAACAGAAACAGACACAGAGGTGGTGTAGATGTGGAAAATATCAAAAAACTTTAAAAATAACTGTGACTAATGTACTAAAAGGGCATAGTGGGAAAAGTGAACACTAGAAAACGGTTAAATCAAAATTCTGGAAATGAACATCATTTTTACGGGCTAAATTCCCCCCAAATTCATCTGTGGCACCCCTAACCCCACAAGGCGACTGCATTTGGAGATAAGGCCTGCCCTCGCAGACTAATGAAAGCATGATATGAGATATGAAGAATTCCTCAACAGGCTTATTAGCAGAGGAAAGAACCAATGAGCTTGAGGAAAGATCAATAGAAATGATCTACACTGAAACAAAGGGTGTGAACATGGAGGGCAAGAAATAACAGCATCCCGGAGCCACAGGATAGTACAAGATAGTCTTACATGCATGTTACTGAGCCCTCTAAGGATGAAAGAGAGGAAGATGGAAGAAGAGATAAAAGCTGAAAATTTTCCAAAGTGCATGAAAAGCAACCAACTCCAGATATAGGAAGCTGAAAGCACCCCGATCAAGATAAATACCAATAAAAACAAGTAGCATGTCATTGTCAAACTGCTGAAAATCAGTGATATAGGGAAAATCTTAAAGTCATCCAGAATGAAATAATGAAATGATCCATAAGGAAGATACTGCATTCTGAAGACTTCACATTGGCTACTATGCAAACCAGAAGAAGATGGAGGGACATGGTTAAAAAGCAGAAAGAAAGGACTTAGCTCATGGTCCAGTGGTTAGAACGCCACGCTTCCATTGCAAGGGGCAGGTTGGGGAACTAAGGTTCTACAAGACATTCAGTGTGGCAGGAAAAACAAAAATGTGCTTGCAGTTTATTTATTCTCCAATATCCTTGTCTCTAAGGATCCCAGAGTTGGACTGTGAAGAAAGCTGAGTGCTGAAGAATTGATGCTTTTGAACTGTGGTGTTGGAGAAGACTCTTGAGAGTCCCTTGGAAACCAGTCCATTCTGAAGGAGATGAGCCCTGGGATTTCTTTGGAAGGAATGATGCAAAAGCTGAAACTCCAGTACTTTAGCCACNAGCATCCTGGCTCCAGCTTTGGGGAAGTAAAACCCACGGGGGCCTCTTGATTGAAGGCAAAGTCTCAATGCATCCACACAAAGGAGGCAGAGGCAAGGACTTATCATCACTTACAGATCCCAAAAGTGAGGAGGGGGGCACAACTGACTCCAGCTGACTCCAGGAAAGACAATTCTCCATCCCAGGCCGCATCCACAGTGAGCAGGAGGTAGAGAGGAGGGGAGCAAGCATCTATTACTCATGAAGTCCTTGGGCGGAAGTCACTAATTTTTCACAGGCTTCCCTGTAAGCAGTAACTTTAAAAGGCACCCCGACAATACTGAAGAGGGAACTTGGAGTGGTATTCTCCATTTGAGTCTTTATCCAGATGTCCAGACTCTGGTGTGAGAAGGATTATCACAGCGAACAATGTCTCAGCAGCAACTCAAAAAGACAAAGTTGTTTTTCTTTTTTTCCCTCTCATCACACCAAAGTCCCAAGAAGTTGGACAGTGAGGCCCCATGAACAGATGGTGAGAATAGAAACCCCGCCCTGGGTGAAGTCCCAACAGCTGGGACCAATCTTCCCACTTCTACCATCACCTCCTACAGCAAGATTATGGCCAATTAAGATGCCGAACTCGTGAAGCAAACCACCCCAGGCTGAACTGCCTTTGTGTTTCATTTTCAGAGGGAAAATGAGAATCCCCTCACCACGAGAATCCCCTCCTGTCCCTCATCCACCCAAGGGCCCAACATGGCCAGTTGCCCTGAGGCTTCTTCCTTAATCTTCAGAAATACACCTGCCCCTCCTCTCCGCCCCTCATCCTGTCTCTTCTTCCCTTGTCTCATCTCCCAGTGAGGAAGCTTGAAGATGAGGACCAGCTTCGTGAGCCTCCTGCTCTCTCCGTTGTTTTTGGTTTATTCCTGTATAACTCAAGATAAAACCAAGGAAGAAAGTGACAGAACATTAGGGTTTTAAAAATGCAAATTCATGACTTACCCCAGAATCTCAAACCCAAATAAATGCCCACAATGGCCAGACAGCAGGGTTCGGGGCCTGAGAGGAAGTGAGATGAAAGTTCTTGCAGGCTTTGTAAGCTGTGTGTGTCCAACATATAGGTCCTTGTGTGATAACTCCTGGTTTGCAAACAGGGATTATTGTTTTAGAAAAAAATCAAGACAATCATGCAAGCCCAAGAAAACCCGTTTATAGGCTTATGCAACATCTAATATATAGTAATCTTTTATTCCACCACTCAGCTTCCTCCACCATGCTAAAAATCAGAAATATTACTTTATTGAAATGAGTTCAGTTCACACATTTTAAAATCTTATGTCTATGACCTATCACAGATTGCAGGGTAGCCACAAACCTTCAGTTTGTGAAAGAAGATGCATTATCTGCAAAACACAATAAAAATGAAGTGCAACAACTCAGTAAATTTACTAAAGTCATTTAATTGTACTTTAAAATTGAGTGGATTTTTTGGTATGTAAATTATACCTTAAGAAAATTATTGAAAGAGGTACAGAAAAGTGCAATACATTGTGGGCTGCTGTAATTGCCTGATAGAAGAACATGCATGCCCACCGATGGGTGTAAATATTCTTTGCTTCAGTCTCTACTATACTTGTACACAGAAAATTTAACATTCAATCCAAATAACAAGCTATCCCCCACCCAAAAAAAAAATGACACGAGATAAAACATTCAACAGAAACAGACACAGAGGTGGTGTAGATGTGGAAAATATCAAAAAACTTTAAAAATAACTGTGACTAATGTACTAAAAGGGCATAGTGGGAAAAGTGAACACTAGAAAACGGTTAAATCAAAATTCTGGAAATGAACATCATTTTTACGGGCTAAATTCCCCCCAAATTCATCTGTGGCACCCCTAACCCCACAAGGCGACTGCATTTGGAGATAAGGCCTGCCCTCGCAGACTAATGAAAGCATGATATGAGATATGAAGAATTCCTCAACAGGCTTATTAGCAGAGGAAAGAACCAATGAGCTTGAGGAAAGATCAATAGAAATGATCTACACTGAAACAAAGGGTGTGAACATGGAGGGCAAGAAATAACAGCATCCCGGAGCCACAGGATAGTACAAGATAGTCTTACATGCATGTTACTGAGCCCTCTAAGGATGAAAGAGAGGAAGATGGAAGAAGAGATAAAAGCTGAAAATTTTCCAAAGTGCATGAAAAGCAACCAACTCCAGATATAGGAAGCTGAAAGCACCCCGATCAAGATAAATACCAATAAAAACAAGTAGCATGTCATTGTCAAACTGCTGAAAATCAGTGATATAGGGAAAATCTTAAAGTCATCCAGAATGAAATAATGAAATGATCCATAAGGAAGATACTGCATTCTGAAGACTTCACATTGGCTACTATGCAAACCAGAAGAAGATGGAGGGACATGGTTAAAAAGCAGAAAGAAAGGACTTAGCTCATGGTCCAGTGGTTAGAACGCCACGCTTCCATTGCAAGGGGCAGGTTGGGGAACTAAGGTTCTACAAGACATTCAGTGTGGCAGGAAAAACAAAAATGTGCTTGCAGTTTATTTATTCTCCAATATCCTTGTCTCTAAGGATCCCAGAGTTGGACTGTGAAGAAAGCTGAGTGCTGAAGAATTGATGCTTTTGAACTGTGGTGTTGGAGAAGACTCTTGAGAGTCCCTTGGAAACCAGTCCATTCTGAAGGAGATGAGCCCTGGGATTTCTTTGGAAGGAATGATGCAAAAGCTGAAACTCCAGTACTTTAGCCACCTCATGTGAAGAGTTGACTCATTGGAAAAGACTCTGATGCTGGGAGGGATTGAGGGCAGGAGGAAAAGGGGACGACAGAGGATGAGATGGCTGGATGGCATCACTGACTCGATGGACGTGAGTCTGAGTGAACTCCGGGAGATGGTAATGGACAGGGAGGCCTGGCGTGCTGCGATTTATGGGGTTGCAAAGAGTCGGACATGATTGAGTGACTGAACTGAACTGAAGGATCCCAGCACATGGTTTGTCACTGTAATATGACTGAGACATCTCTAGGGAGAGGAACCATGGGAGAAGAGGGAAGGAAAAGCCTGCCAACCCCACAGGTGTAGTTTTGGGGAGCAGAGATGCCATCTGATTTCCTACTAAGTGAGCAGACATCTGCCCTCACAAGACCTAGGTGGCAGAAGCATTCTAGAGCTGTGACAATAATTTCTTTTTTAACATCTTGCATATATAATTTAAGTATCAAAATGCAATATTGTTTTAAGAACACAGACATTATGAAAGAAAAAACACGCTGTATTTCTCTTCACCGAGGCTCCATCCATTCTGAAATGCGTGACAATAATTTCTGACTCTAAACCTCTGACCTGCCAGGTACATTCCATTCCACCTCACCCACTCCACGCTGTCCCTCCAGCCACTTCAGTCAGCTCGCAGGTCAATGATTAACTGGGTCCGAGTTTCATCCCCTTCTTCCGTGGACGGGGCATGTCTCTCTTCTATTTCTGCCTCGGTGTCTCCAGGTGCTGAGTAGGGGTTTCCTGTTCCAGTGGCAGCAGTTCTGGGGAGGTGCCCTGCAGGAAATCTGCTGACATCCTGAGCCTTAACTCCCTCCCTGCACCCAGGCTCCTTCCTCGCTGAAGCCTGGAGAGTGTGCGGTCCCTGCCTGCAGTGCGCGGGGCACCTGGGGACCTTTGGATTCTGTTCGGGCCTCGTTTGCCCCAAGGGGAGCTCAGAACTTGGGCCATCTCTGACAGCTCCCCGGCTTTCCCCATTTCTAGGGGCACAGGATTAGTGTCCTGGCTGCCCTTCCCAAAACAGTCAGACTCCCCTAGGCTTTTTTTTTTTTTTTAAACAGTTTTGTCGATGTTCTTTGACATATAAAAAGTACGTACCCTTAAGATGTTTGATACACGTATGCATCATGGAAAGATCACCAGGATCTTTGCCGTCCCGTCCCTCGGCAGTGGCCCCTGGTCTCTCCGGTGTCTCGGTTTAACGGTGCCCGTGTCAGAACCTCCCACCCGGCCCAGAGCCCCAGAGCAGGACGGTGGGCTCTGAGCTCGCCCCTCCTCTGCCCTCTCCTCTTCCCCACGGGCTGAGGAGGCGATGGGCATAGGGAAGGAAACCCGCTCTCCCGGCTGTCCCGAGATCCCCCTCCTTTTTTGTCCCACACCGTTGGTGGAGTTTCCTTGAACCAGATTAGCATCTAGCGACTGTTTTCATGAGTCCCAGCGTCAGTGGTGCAGAACACAGTCTAGCCCTTTCATTTCTAACACAGTCCAAATGTCCTCCGTCATGTTTGATCCTATCCTACCGGCTACGAAGCTGTCTGTTTGGTTTTCCCTAGAGAGTGGTGCTCCATATTTGTAAAATGAATACACAGGCAGCTGAAACTCCAGAGGCCCTAGAAGAGGTTTCAGCACTGTGGTCCTGATCTCTGTGGACTGGATGTCCCGCTCCCTTGAGTTCACCAGTGAAACCCATCCCTCTCGGGGCATGCCTGCTGCACCTCTAGCGACAGTAAGCAGGAGTCTCTTTGCAGTTTTGGAGGAGTGGGCCCTGGGGACAAGCCCAGGGGGGTAGAGAGGACAGGCTGGTGCCTGTCTGAGGCTGTCCCGGTGGTCTGGCCCCCTGGCCGTGGATGAGAACCTGAAAAGCTATTTAGGTGTCAGCTGAGAACTTGAGGTTCACAGATACTTCAGGTGAGATTCCAGGGTGCACGGAACTTGCTTTAGTGCAAATGCAGTCCTGACAGCCAGATCCTGGGGATCCCCAAAGGTGTCTGAGGGAGACAGTGTGTGTGTGTCAGCGTGTGTGTGTGCGTATGCTGTGGGTGTGTGCGGGGTTGAAGTCCAACACTAGCAGGTGGAGCAAGAACAAGGCCTTATGGTTTATCCCCAGTAGCCTGGCTTCATTTGAACCTGCAGGCTAGTGAGGCCAGAAGACATTTCATTCAGACACCAGTCTCCCTTCGAACCCCCAAACCCTGCCACCCAACCAGGAACTTCAAACAGAGGTGAATTTTTCAGAAAGCATGTTACTGGAAGCATGCGATTGGGTAGGTTTTGACATGTCCGCACCTGTAAACCCACAATCACACAAAAGCCCTTTGTAACTTTTACTCTGCCCCTCCCTGCCCATTTTCCATATCTCCACTTAACATATATAATTTTTCCTCTAGCTTTTAAAAAAATCTTTTAAAACTAGTTAATTAATTTTGACTGTGCTGGGTGTTTGCCGCTGTGGTTGGGCTTTTCTCTAGTTGCTCGCAGTGAGAGGGAGCTACTCTAGGTGCGGTGCACGGGCTTCTCCTTGCACGGGCTTCTCCTTGCAGCAGCTTCTCCTGTTGCCAAGCGCAGCCTCCAGGCACACAGCCTTTAGTTGCTCCATGTGGAATCTTCCCGGATCAGGGATAGAACCCATGTCCCCTGCATTGGCAGGCAGATTCCTAGCCAGTGGACCACCAGGGAAGTCCTCCTTTAGCTTTTCTAAACAGATGGAATGCAGTTACTGTTACCATTTTAATGGGTCGCCTGCTTTGGTTTTGATCGACTGACCTTTACTCATTGTGAGTCCTGTACTCCCGCTTGCTGGAATGGCATACAGCCTGACTGGTTTGTGGATTTTATCTCTTTGGCTGCTGGATGTTTTTCTGCATTCCTGCAAACAATCTCGAGCTTAGTTCCCGGGTGCAGTGAGATGCATGGATACGCTTTGATCCTTTTGGATTTCGCTTTTAAGGTGTATCAGGAAGGATTTACACATCGTGCAGCCTGGAGGTTGTTATTCCACAATGCTGAGGTGTGGCCCCTCTGAGCGCTCTACCCAGTCCCTCCTGAGTTACGGAATCCGGAGAGCTTTAGGCTGGCTGGTGGGAGTGGGCATTGTCCATGACCTCCCAGCTCTCAGGCTGGTTGCAGCGGGCACTGTTTGTGACCTCCCATGTGCTGAGAGTTGTCCCCCAGGCCTCAAGCTCGTGGAGTGGGAATTGTCCGTGACCTCCGTGTGCTGAGAGTTGTCCCCCAGGCCTCAGGCTGGTGGAGCGGGCACTGCCCGTGACCTCCATGTGCTGCGAGTTGTCCCCCAGGCCTCAGGCTGCTGGAGTGGGAATTGTCCGTGACCTCCGTGTGCTGAGAGTTGTCCCCCGGGTCTCAGGCTGGTGGGAGCGGGCACTGCCCGTGACCCCCCAGGTCTCAGGCTGGTGGGAGCGGGCGCTGCCCGTGACCTCCCGTGTGCTGAGAGTTGTCCCCCCGCTTCCTCAGGCGGCCCTTTTCCTGGCCTGAGGAGTTCCTCGCACACAGCCGATGGCCGGCACTCTCGGGGAGGAAGGGCGCTAGTGCAGCCTCCCCAGACCCCGTCGGTCTCCGGGTCCTCTCAGTGCTGCTCTCTCCTGGGTCCTCCTCCCTGTGAACCGTGAGGCCTGGCTCTCTCTGGACACGCAGCTGCATCTCCTCCCCACACCTGGCCTGAAATGTGGCACGTAAGCTGGGCCAGCGCAGGCATTCCTGTCAGTTTCTCACCCCTCAGGGATGGGTACCCTTCAGTGCAGCACATCCAATGTCTAAAACCATTGCTGGGCTTCCCTGGTGCTCAGTGGTCAAGACTTTGCCTTCCAGAGCAGTGGGTGCAGGTCGACCCCTGGTCGGGAAGCTAAGATCCCACATGCCTCAGGGACAGAAAAGATAAACAAGAGACGTGGTATGATAACAAATTCAATAAACACTTTAAAATGATCCACATTAAAAAAAAAAGTCTTAAAAAAATCTTTTTATCTCATTTTGTTGTCTCCCATTTTTGTTTGTTTCAGGCATGAGGGTAAATTCAGTTCCTATTTCCCCATCTTGGCCTGAAATGGAAGCCTAAGCAGAGCTTATTTAATACAAGGATCTGTTTGCATTAAAACTAAAGGAGCAAAATAGGACAGGTTTTTATTTCAGAAAGCAAAGTGTTAGTCACTTAGTCCTTCATGTCCAACTCTTTGCAACCCCATGGACTGCAGCCCACCAGGCTCCTCCATCCATGGAATTTTCCAGGCAAGAGTACTGGAGTGGGTTGCTATTCCCTTCTCCAGGGGATCTTCCTGACCCAGGTGTTGAACCCAGGTCTCCCAGATTGCAGGCANCATGGACTGCAGCCCACCAGGCTCCTCCATCCATGGAATTTTCCAGGCAAGAGTACTGGAGTGGGTTGCTATTCCCTTCTCCAGGGGATCTTCCTGACCCAGGTGTTGAACCCAGGTCTCCCAGATTGCAGGCAGATTCTTTAAGGTCTGAGCCACTCCAGGGAAACCATCAGGAAGCAAACCCTGGAGGAACACAGGGAAGAGGTGGGATTACGTAAGCAGACTTTTGGCTGATTCTGAAGGAGACTGTTGCTGTGGTTGAAACAAGTGCTGCTGTAATTGCAAAACTATTTTGGAGCCTGTAGTGGCAGTCAACCACTGCTGTCTGTACTAGGGCTGCCAAAGGCTGTTGGAGCCCACAGCCATCTCTCGCTGATGGAGAGGCCACGAGAAGCTGAAAGGAAGGATATAGCTTCTCTTTCTTCATCGGCCTTCCAAACTCTTCTTTGGACTTCCCGATGGCCACCTAGCCCACAACCAAGGCAGGAGCAAGTGGGAAGTTGCAAAGACACAGCCCCTCACAGTAGAGACCCGGGCATGCAAGGACAGGAAGTCATCACCTATCTGTGGCTGCATCTTTTACTCCCTTGCTGATCAGTGGTGTTTACCTTCTCAATTAATCACGTGGCTGTGAAGCACCTACTCCACTGAAGACTTCAGATAGTTTATAACTTCTCATATTGGGGTCTATTCTTTCAAGGTAATCTAAAGGACTTCAGCCAGATTCTCTCTTCCAGCTCTACTAATGGAAATTAGTAGCCGTCCATCTTGCCTGACTGCTTGAAAGTAGTTCTTAGCCTATTTTTTTCCAGATGGTATACTCTGTTATCCTACCCTCGTAGCATGAGGATAACTCATGTAAGTAGGATAACTTACTACTGTAGAAAGAAACTGTAGAAAGAAAAAGATGTACATTTTGCACTGCACTCTTTCACAGGAGCAATGGAGTAACAAGGGGATTGGCTCTACAAGTCTCAGCCCTCCCTCTTTCTGATTCCTAGCTTAGCCAGAAAGGACCGTCTGCCTGGAACATCCCCATGTGAGCCCACATTTTTAGAAAGCCTTCAGGGACACTGCAGACTAACTACAGTCATTCTTTGAAGATGAGTAAGGAAGTAGTCAAATGAGTACAGAGTGTCAATGCTGTTTCCTTGGATGTACTTGTTTACCTCCTGGAGGGAGACATTTTTTAGATAATACTTATTAACAGCAAACATGCACTTACTTGAAAGTTTGCTTAAATGTTGCATGATCATTCTTGCCTCATTTTCCACTGAAAATATTTGGATACTGATAAGACCATATAAGCCAAATTTGGGGGAGAGGCATGTCTGTCTCTGATATTGGTAGGGGTGGATGTTATGGGGTGCTGATATAGCTGTTCTAACAAGGGCAGACGTCACAGTAGCCTAAAAAGGAGCATCTTCCTTTCTTTCTTTTTGGTAGTTATAACTGGTATAAGGGCTTCCCAGGCGGCTCAGTGGTAAAGAATCTGCCTACCAATGCAGGAGATGCCAGAGAAACTGTTATAAATGTTACATCTGCATTTTATTTTTCAAAAATTTTATATTTGCACATAATTGATTAACAATGTTGCATATGCTTCAGGTGTACAGAAAGTAATTCTGTTATACATATACATGTATCTATTCTTTTTCAAACTCTTTTCCCATTTAGGTTGTTACAGACTATTGTGTCGAGTTCCCTAGGCTATGTAGTAGGTCCTTGTTGATCGATTTTATATACAGTAGTGTGAACATGTCCATTCCAAACTCCCAATCTGCCCCCAGGGGAGGTTATTTCTGTCTCACGTCCAGTACAAGTATAAACAGTCCGGGCATGGCCTCGCCATGTCAGATATCCTGGCTCCTTTGGTTTTATTTCAGTTTTGATCCCACTCCTGGTCTGACTCCCACCACCAAGGCCAGCGGAGGAGGTGAGGGAGGTGCAGGGCATACCCGTTTTCTTCAAGGGCACATCCTTGAGACTGCTTGCTTTACTACACTCACATCTCCTGGGGCAGAACTTAGTCACGGGACCCACTGAACCCCAAGGGAGGCTGGCAAATGCAATCCTCAGCTGGGAGAGGACTGTGTCCCACTAAAACCTGGAGCTAAGGGAAAGATGGATTTAGGGAGTTGCACAGCAATCTCTGTTAGAATGATTTATTTTCCACAGTGGTTTTAAATTCCCAACCTGGTCATCCCAGCATCTCCGCCATGTCTGTATTTGGTTCTGATGCTGGCTCTGTCTCTTCAAACTGTACTTTCTGCCTTTTAGCTTGCCTTGTAATTTTTTTTTCCCTTCCCAATGCTTGTCTTGTGGGATCTTAGTTCCCTGACCAGGGATCGAACCAGGGCCCTTGGCATTGAAAGCTTTGAGTCTTAACTACTGAACCATCAGGGAATTCCCTAGCATGCTTGTACTTTTTTGTTGAGAGCTGGATATGATGTCCCAGGTAACAGGAGCTGAGATAAGTAGGCCTTTGGTGGGAGGCTTTGTATGTTGGTGTAAGAAGAGGGTGAAACTGCCTGTGGTGTAGTTTTTTCCCCTGATTTTCCCTGGGTTTTCTCTGGGTTTCCCTTCAGATTTTTTCTTAAATAGGGTCTGAGACATGCCGGTCTTTGGGCTTTTTTTGTTGTTGTTTAGTCACTCAGTCATGTCCACATGCTGTGTGTAGCCCACCAGGCTCCTCTGTCCATGGAGATTCTCCAGGCAAGAATGCTGGGATGGGTAGCCATTCCCTTCTCCAGGAGATCTTCCCTACAGTCTCTTCAGTCCTGCATTGGCAGGCAGGTTCTTTAGCACCGCATCACCTGGGAAGGTTTACTACCCTGTACCCGTTAAGTAATCACTCATGCCAGCCCTGGTGAGCAGTAGTGTGCTTCAGTCTCTTTGGAGCTGCCTCTTCTGGACATTTTGTATAAAGGGAATCATACAGTACGTGGCATTTTATGTCTGGCCTCCTTCACTTAGCGTCGTGTTCTTTAGGCTCATCCACGTGGCAGCCTTCAAAAAGAAGGCCTCTTTCCTTTCTGTGACTGGGCTGTATTGCGGTGTGTGGAGAGACCTTGGTTTGCTTACCCACTCATCCCCTGGTGGGTGTTTGGGTTGTTTCCATCTCTTGACTGTTTGGCTGTGATGCTGTTATAAATAGTCTTATACCAGTTTCCGTGTGGACATGGGTTTTCTTCGCCCCTGGGTAATATACCCAGGAGTGGAATTGTTGAGCCATGTGGTCATTCCACATTTAACTTTTTCAGAAACGACCCCCACCATGGCGGCACCATTTTACATTCCCACCAGCAATGTATGAGGGTTCCTATTTCTCCATATTCTTGTCAACATTTGCTATTTCTTTTCTCTTCTCCTTAAAGTCGTCTCACTGTGGTTTTGATTTGCATTTCTTTTAAAAAAAATGTTTATTGAAATATAGTTGATTTACAATGTTCTGTTAGTTTCAAGTATATATATATGTATATAAATGTTCTTCTTTTACATTCTCTTCCATTATAGGTTATTATAAGATTTTTGAGTAGAGTCCTCTGTGCCATACAGTAGGTCCTTGTTAATTATCTATTTTTCTATATAGTAGTATTTCTATGTTAATCCCAAACTCCTAATTTATCCCTCCCCACTTCCCCTTTGGTAACCATAAGTTTGTTTTCTATGTCTGTCATAGAAAACAATATGTCAACATACTGTTTTGTTAATAAGATCGCTTGTATCTTTCTAGACTCCACATATGAGTGATGTCATTCAATATTTGTCTCTCTCAGTCAGACTTTACTTCGCTTAATATGATCATCTCCAGGTCTATCCATGTTGCTCAAAATGGCATCATTTCATTATTTTTATGGCTGAGTAATATTCCATTGCACACAGGTGTGTGCATGCACATGTGTATGTGTACACATATACACCTGATTTGCCTTGCTGAAATGACCAGTGAAGATATGCTTGTTAACTGTCGGGTTAGGACCTCTGTATGTTATTAAAAGTATTGAGGCCTCCCAAAACGTTTTGTTTATATAGTTACATCTCATTATACTTAGCATACTTAGATGCTAAAACACCAAGAAATTTTAAAAATATTATTTATTAATTCTTCAATGCTAAGTCGCCTCAGTCGTGTCCTACTCTTTGTGACCCCANCCCAAAACGTTTTGTTTATATAGTTACATCTCATTATACTTAGCATACTTAGATGCTAAAACACCAAGAAATTTTAAAAATATTATTTATTAATTCTTCAATGCTAAGTCGCCTCAGTCGTGTCCTACTCTTTGTGACCCCATAGACAGCAGCCCACCAGGCTCCTCTGTCCCTGGGATTCTCCAGGCAAGAACACTGGAGTGGGTTGCCATTTCCTTCTCCAATGCATGAAAAGTTAAAAGTAAAAGGGAAGTTGCTCAGTCGTGTCTGACTGTTAGCAACCCTATGGACTGCAGCCTACCAGGCTTCTCCGTCCATGGGATTTTCCAGGCAAGAGTACTGGAGTGGGGTGTCATTGAGTAATAAACTCATTTTATGTTAACATCAGAGTGATGACATCATCATATATCGTGTAGCTTCTGGAAAACTCCACCACGCACTTGTCAGGGAGTGAGAGTGGAAAAGGCAAGTCACATCTTACTCACAGTTGACCCTTGAACAACCCAGGAGTTGGGAGCAATGACCCTCTCTGTGCAGTAAAAAAACCCACATGTTATAGTTGGCTCCTCATACCCATGGTTTCTACACATCCCTGGTTCTGCATCTACAGATTCAACCAACCTCGGATTGAATAGCACTGCAGGATTTACTGTTGATGAAAATCCACATGTAAGTGGACCCACGCGGTTCAAACCCATGCTCTTCAAGGGTCACATGTGTTATGAAAAAATTTTGATCTCACAGACTTCCCTCCTACCCTACAGTGAATAATGATAATCCAGTTTTACTCAAGTCACATAAATAAGGTTAAAAACTTTTTTTTTTTCCGGATCTGACATTCCAGATCCTAACCTTTCCCAGCAAACATACATGTCAGGGAATGCTGACGATGGAGTCTGATTGTACTTGGTTGGTCACAGAAAGGACAGAAAACCACTTTTTAGCCTGGACATAGACCTGCTGATACCTGCACATTTTTTGGTAACACTTTCCTGCCCTCTCAGAAATGAAAACTGGCTCCTTCCTGATTTAAATTTTTCATTAATCTCCTTCACCATGTGATTTTGTTCAGCCAGGACATCTGTCAACTGATTGAGAATTGATATCCTGGGCAAGAATCTGAACTTGTACTGAAATCTCAGCCCCCAAGGTTGGCTTTCCATTGGG
Organism: Neotragus pygmaeus; assembly: GCA_006410875.1. NCBI lineage: Eukaryota > Metazoa > Chordata > Mammalia > Artiodactyla > Bovidae > Neotragus > Neotragus pygmaeus. The sequence goes on from SJYV01054472.1 coordinate 192,737, forward strand.
GGTTGAGGGTCGGCAGGTATGGAGAGGTATAAACCCAGTGATTCTCAAAATGTGGTCCCCGGACCAGCATTGTCAGCATCCCCTGTAACCTATTAGACATGTGGATTCTCGGTTCCCACCCCAGACCTGCTGACTCAGAAACTTTGGAGACGGGCCCAGGCTTCCAGGTCTCACCAAGTTCTCCAGGCAATTTTAATTCGCTCACAGCGTGAGGATCTCTGATGTGACCTCGTCCATAATTACATGCGCTCCCCACCCCCATCCTTCTTTCTTTCTTTCCTCCCACAAACACTGAATGTACTGCCTCCTTATCAGTGTTTTTATGACACCTCTTTGCAAATGTACACATTTACACACTGTGTGTCTGTCTGTAAACATCAAATTTTGTGGCAGCCAAACGCAGAGCATAACTTACAGCAATCCCAGAGAAACAGCTCTTAGAACAGCCAGTCACAAACAGCTGAAGCTAAATGTTAAGGATAACCCACTACCTGGGACCCAGCTTCTCCCCCTTCTCCTGGCATTAACTCCAGTGAAATGCTTTCAAACCCTGAAGCTCAACGTTTCCATGGGTTTGCTTGCCGTCTTCTGCAGTCACCCAAAGACTGCTCCCCCAGGGAATCTGTTCTTTAGAAACTCAAACTGGGAGGTTCAGTAGAGGGGGCTAGCTTGAAGGACTGGGCTAAGGTCAAAAGGATTCCTTTGGGGCATATGAGCAGGAGAGTGGGCTGGTCAACCAGAGGCTTGGAGAGGACTTACGTGGATCCAGTGACAAAGTCCACTCACCTGGGCAGAGAGCATGTGTGTCTATTTACATCAGTGCTAGGGCTTTCCTCGGGATTTCTAACCTGGGAAGTTGGGATGCTCTTAGCATGAAACCACTCTCCGTTACACTCTATATGGTGTGGAGGGAGCTCCATGCTCCTTGTGGTCCAGTGAACACATATACGTGAAAACAGGTGCAAGAGTTCTGGTTGCCTCTCCCCGTTCCTCCAAGCGACCTTGGACTTGCCGCCTAGACACGGGTCAGCCTCAAGGGTTGACACTACAGAGCTGGCTTCGCGATGGGGTTGCAGTTGCCCGGTGTTCTGTTATGTGACTTCAGAGCTTTCCAGAGCCCCCCCGGATCAGGAGATGCTTCTTGGATGAGTGTGTAGCTTATTTGATTTTGATTGTGGTCCGTGACATCTGTGGGCTGTTCTTGACTTCTTCTGGCACTTGGATTTCTAGATTGTCCTTCTGTTCTTCTTCCTGTGGTGATACAAGGCATAGTCACGGGGAGAATGCTGCACCAAAACCAATACGATCCCCCTAAGTCCCACCTCAGGACACCCTGACCGTCCCACTGACGTCCCTCAAGACCGGCAGCCCCGTGGTCCTCACGGGGACGTGAGCCAGTCATTGAGCAGCCTGCGGGGCTGAAGGGGAGCCCGAGGTCTGGCCAGTTACAGGTGGGGGAGCTGGGGCGTCTTGGGGAGGGGCTGAGAGATAGGCTGTGCTCAGGGGCTGCTCCTCACAGGGAGCATCCTCACGTCGCATCTTGTCCTGTAGGTGGTGATGACAGTCCCTGGGGAGAGGGTACCTGCATCATCTCGAGTCAACTCTCCTCCTTCACACTCACTTCCAATCAGCCAACAGACTCTGCTAACCTGACTCCTTTATGTGTCTCTCCATTCTTTTCTTCTGGTTTAGCTGATGCCCCCAACCTGGTACATGCCCTCCTCATCCCCTGGGTGGATTTATTCCAGCATAACATATCAAACTGCCACTACTATTACCACCCTCAATCCAGCCTTTCTGGTGGCCAGACCATTCAAAGACCGATGCTACCATTTATGGCATACGCCAGCTTCTGTGGCTGCTGCTGCCCTCAGGGTGGGGCTGAGCTCCCCAGTCTGGCCTGATCTTCCAGGACGTGGCCTCTGGCCATCACACTTTGGGGCACCACGACCACTGCCCCGCGCATGATACCCTTCAGTGCGGAGGGCGGCCAGACCCTCGCAGACAGCCTCCTGCCTTTAGGACGCTTCCCTTCCCCTCCTGTCCCTCTGCCTTGCAGCTACTCCTGCTGTTTTTCACCTGTCTGCCGGCACCGGCTCCGAAAGCCTGTTGGGCGCCCCCATGTAGGATGACGTTCTCTCTTCATTCTCTGTAACACCTCGGTCTTAGGCTTTCACAATTTGCATTTCAAGTCTCTCTCTTGACTTGTCTATAAGCTCCTGAGAGCAGGGGCCCTTCTTAATCATCCTGAGGCCCCTACCAAGTGCCTGGTACACAGGAGATAGTCTCTGAGTCCTTTTAAAATCAAGAGATATTTGGTGATGAACACTGTGGAAGCTTAAGGTGCAGTGTGTTGATCTGATACAATTATGCGTTGTGATGTAGTAATCACCTTGCTGTTAGGCTAACACTTCCATCACATCGCGTGGTTGTCATTTCTCTTTTGGTGGTGAGAATATTCAAGAGCTAGTCTCTTAGCAACTCTAAAGTCTATAGGTACACTTCTGTTGCTTGTAGTCCCCTAAGCTGCTGCTTCAGATTCCCCAGAATTTGGCCATTTCCTAACTGCAAGTGTGTGCCCTTTGACCCACGTCTACACAGCAGCTGTTCTATAAAACTTTGGGGGAGTAGAAGACAATAGCTGCAGAAAAGGAAAAATCATAGCACAGCTAGCTGTGCCAAGCGGATTTCCTGAATTGAAAACTGCTAGTTCTAGCCAGCACTGTGTTATAAGAACTTTCTGTGAAGATGAGAGTGTTTCATATCTGTGTTGTCCAACAAGGTGGCCACATGTGGCTATCAAACACCTGAAATGTGGCTACTGCCACGTGTAGACCGAATTTTTAATCATATTTAATTTATTTAAGTTTAAGCTGAAGTATCCGCCTGTGTTTTCCTGTGGTCATGTATGCATGTGAGAGTTGGACTGTGAAGAAGGCTGAGCGCTGAAGAATTGATGCTTTTGAACTGTGGTGTTGGAGAAGACTCTTGAGAGTCCCTTGGACTGCAAGGAGATCCAACCAGTCCATTCTGAAGGAGATCAACCCTGGGATGTTTTGGAAGGAATGATGCTAAAGCTGAAACTCCAATACTTTGGCCACTTCATGAGAAGAGCTGACTCATTGGAAAAGACTCTGATGCTGGGAGGGATTGGGAGCAGGAGGAGAAGGGGACGGCCAAGGATGAGATGGCTGGATGGCATCACAGACTCGATGGACGTGAGTCTGAGTGAACTCCGGGAGATGGTGATGAACAGGGAGGCCTGGCGTGCTGCGATTCATGGGGTCGCAAAGAGTCGGACACGACTGAGCGACTGAACTGAACTGATCCGCATGTGGCTGGTGACAACCCTGTCAGACAGCTCTCAGCAGCATCTGGTTACCTCCTACCCGGCTAAGAGCTCCCATGGGGTGAGGCTGCAGGAACTGGCATGCAGGCAAATGCTTAACAACCAGCTCTCAGAAACAGTCTGCTCACCTCCATGGTGTAAAAACCCCACAACACCCAGTGTCAATATGTTCTGGATACAGAGCTGGGGAGAGAGGCACCGTGTAAAGTCATCATCTAGGCAATGTTTCCTCAACACAGGTACACAGACGCAAACAACCCTGAGAATAAAGTAGTCAAATGCAATAAAATAATTAGAAAGTGATTAATTTTGAATATTGTGTTTGTACTACTTAACTTATTTAATTGTAAGCTTAATACCTTAGTTTTTAATAATGACTAAACTTAAAAGCAGATTGCAAAACTCCAGAACACCTAACTTTTGGCTTTCAGGAGCCTTTGTAAGCCAGCTCCATCTCATCACTAGCTCCTAGTTCAGTTCAGTAGCTCAGTCGTGTCCGATTCTTTGTAACCCCATGGACTGCACCACACCAGGCTTCCCTGTCCATCACCAACTCCCAGAGCCTACTCAAACTCGTGTCTATTGCCTCGATGATGCCATCCAACCATCTCATCCTCTGTCGTCCCCTTCTCCTCCCACCTTCAATCTTTCCCAGAATCAGGGTCTTTTCAAATGAGTCAGTTCTTTGCATCAGGTGGCCAGGGTATTTGAGTTTCAGCTTCAGCATCAGTCCTTTCAATGAATATTCAGGACTGATTTCCTTTGGATTGATTGGTTGGATCTCCTTGCAGTCCAAGGGACTCTCAAGAGTCTAACACCACAGTTCAAAAGCATCAATTCTTCCATGCTCAGCTTTCTTTATAGTCCAGCTCTCACATCCATACATGACTATTGGAAAAGCCACAGCCTTGACTAGACAGACCTTTGTTGGCAAACTAATGTCTCTGCTTTTTAATGTGTTGTCTAGTTTGGTCATAACTTTCCTTCCAAGGAGCAAGCATCTTTTACTTTCATGGCTGCAGTCACCATCTGCAGTGATTTTGGAGCCCCCCAAAATAAAGTCTGTCACTGTTTGCATTGTTTCCCCATCTATTTGCCATGAAGTGATGGGACCGGCTGCTGAGATCTTATTTTTCTGAATGCTGCTGCTGCTAAGTTGCTTCAGTTGTGTCCGACTCTGTGCTACCCCACAGACGGCAGCCTACCAGGCTCCACCATCCCTGGGATTCTCCAGGCAAGAACACTGGAGTGGGTTGCCATGTCCTTCTCCAATGCAGGAAAGTGAAAAGTGAAAGGGAAGTCGCTTAGTCGAGTCTGACTCTTAGCGACCCCATGGACTGCAGCCCACCAGACTCCTCTGTCCATGGGGTTTTCCAGGCAAGAGTACTGGAGCGGGATGCCATTGCCTTCTCCGTCTAAATGCTGGCAGTTGCTTAAAAAAAAAAAAAGTAGTATTTCATTTGGCCACAAGAGGGCGCCCTCAGATGACACTGGATATTAGGAAGGCTTTTGGTGGCTTAGTCGGTAAAGAATCTGACTGAAATGCAGGAGACCCTGGTGTGATCCCTGGGTCAGAAAGATCCCCCGAAGTAGAGAATGGCAACCCACTCCAGTACTCTTGCCTGGAGAATCCCATGGACAGAGGAGCCTGGCGGGCTACAGTCCATGGGGTCGCAGAGAGTGGAACGCGACTGAGGGACTAACACTTGGAGCAGCTCTCCGGGTGAGGCTGCGCCGTCTGCTCCCGGCTCCCGGAAGACTGCGGTTCCGGGCATCTGGGGGACTCACACAGCGTCAGGCCGTTCTGTTTCACAACCACTCACCATCTCCGCTGCCAGGTGAGGCAGCTCAGGAGGAGGACACTGGAGAGCAGGAGGACGCAGCCGGCCACTGTGGACAGAGAGGCAGGTCAGGGGGGCGGCCCCGGGGCCGAGAGAGCCCCTTCCCGCGAGTCGGCGCCCCTAGCCCTGCACACCCGGCTCAGGGCTCCCGGGGAGGTGAGCGCGGCGTCTCCGCTGCCCCTTTTCAGAACGCAGCTGCCTCCTGCCCGGGCTTCCCCGGAGGCTGCAGGACCAGGCCCTGGGGGTTTGGACCCAGCCTTTCCCAGGGGGGCTCCCCTCCTTCTCGGGGAGCAGCTGACAGGCACCCTCTCCAGAGAGGGTCAGCGGCCCAGCCTCGGTTAAAGAGACCTTGAGTAAGGCCCGCAGTGGGTGAATGAAATGTTGAAATATCAAGATGAGTATAACGGTAAGTGATAAACACGTGGCGTCTCCTGAAAGTATCTGTTTCCCACACACTCTTTCCTTTGTCCTGGAGCTGTCGGTTATCCATCCAGCCATCCGTCTATGTGCCTCAAAGCCTGTTTTTCTCCCTCCATCCGCCCCGTCAGATATAATTGACCTGTAACAGGCTGTAATTTTAAGGTGTGCACTTTTATTGCAAAATATATTGTAATTACTATTTCTTTTCTGTGCCAAGAACATTGAAGATTTACTGTTAGCAACTTCCAGGTCCACAACACAGCATCGTTGGCTGTAATCCCCACACCCTGACCGTCCCCAGACCGACTCCTCTGCTGCCGAGGTCCGCGCCTTGTCACCCGTCTTCTCTTTGCCTCACCCCCAGCGCTGGTCGCCAGCATTCTACTCTAAGAGCTCCGTTTTGGTGTTTTGGGCTTTTTTTGTTTGTTTGTTTCCCTCAAAGCCTGTTTCTGGCTCCCACCAGAAGACAGCTGGAGTTGTCCTGGTGTGTTTTTTTCTCTCCTGTGCTGGACACGCCACCCCCCTCCACTCACATCCAGGTGCTGGGTGTTTGTCCTCTGGGAGCTAGTCGGGAGGCCCTGGTTGAGGCTGGGCCTCAGTGCTGATGCACCACAGCCGTGCCCGTGACTCTGAGTCACGTTATGCTATGGATTCGTCTTTGAGTTTTATACACATCGTATAGTGTAAAGAGTTCGTTTAGACTAACTCACCGAGCAGCTTACCACCCGCCAAGCAAATGTGTAGGCTTCCACTGGGTCACTACCCACCTGCAATCTGGTACTCGGTGGTAAATATGAATGTATCCAGCGTTGCAACCACGTCTGTGGGCTTCTGGAAATCTGCAAGAGATGGGGAGGAGCTTGTGGATGCTGGCTGTGGGGCTGCCTGGGGCTGCGAGAATCCAGGCTTCTGGAGGAGGGGGACTGCGCGAGAGGCCAGGGGAGCCCCGGCCCGACTTGTGAACATCTCGGTCTTCTGCCTCGAGCCGCTGCCCTCCAGCTTGCGTATCCTGTGACGCTGGCGACACTGGCCGTGTTTGAGGCCTGGGAGGTCGTGTGGACCGTCGTGTGGACCCCGGATGTGGACCGTCGCTAGCACCAGGGGGCAGCTCCCAGGCCAGCTCTTCCCTCTCCTGCCCCACAGTTTAATAGCCAAGCTTTTATCTTCCAAGAATGCCAGCCGTACCTGTGGGCCCTGCCATCCTGGTTGTTAAGAAAGTTCCACTCCCAGGGGGAGCTTCCGTGCTCTCCNAAGGAGCAAGCATCTTTTACTTTCATGGCTGCAGTCACCATCTGCAGTGATTTTGGAGCCCCCCAAAATAAAGTCTGTCACTGTTTGCATTGTTTCCCCATCTATTTGCCATGAAGTGATGGGACCGGCTGCTGAGATCTTATTTTTCTGAATGCTGCTGCTGCTAAGTTGCTTCAGTTGTGTCCGACTCTGTGCTACCCCACAGACGGCAGCCTACCAGGCTCCACCATCCCTGGGATTCTCCAGGCAAGAACACTGGAGTGGGTTGCCATGTCCTTCTCCAATGCAGGAAAGTGAAAAGTGAAAGGGAAGTCGCTTAGTCGAGTCTGACTCTTAGCGACCCCATGGACTGCAGCCCACCAGACTCCTCTGTCCATGGGGTTTTCCAGGCAAGAGTACTGGAGCGGGATGCCATTGCCTTCTCCGTCTAAATGCTGGCAGTTGCTTAAAAAAAAAAAAAGTAGTATTTCATTTGGCCACAAGAGGGCGCCCTCAGATGACACTGGATATTAGGAAGGCTTTTGGTGGCTTAGTCGGTAAAGAATCTGACTGAAATGCAGGAGACCCTGGTGTGATCCCTGGGTCAGAAAGATCCCCCGAAGTAGAGAATGGCAACCCACTCCAGTACTCTTGCCTGGAGAATCCCATGGACAGAGGAGCCTGGCGGGCTACAGTCCATGGGGTCGCAGAGAGTGGAACGCGACTGAGGGACTAACACTTGGAGCAGCTCTCCGGGTGAGGCTGCGCCGTCTGCTCCCGGCTCCCGGAAGACTGCGGTTCCGGGCATCTGGGGGACTCACACAGCGTCAGGCCGTTCTGTTTCACAACCACTCACCATCTCCGCTGCCAGGTGAGGCAGCTCAGGAGGAGGACACTGGAGAGCAGGAGGACGCAGCCGGCCACTGTGGACAGAGAGGCAGGTCAGGGGGGCGGCCCCGGGGCCGAGAGAGCCCCTTCCCGCGAGTCGGCGCCCCTAGCCCTGCACACCCGGCTCAGGGCTCCCGGGGAGGTGAGCGCGGCGTCTCCGCTGCCCCTTTTCAGAACGCAGCTGCCTCCTGCCCGGGCTTCCCCGGAGGCTGCAGGACCAGGCCCTGGGGGTTTGGACCCAGCCTTTCCCAGGGGGGCTCCCCTCCTTCTCGGGGAGCAGCTGACAGGCACCCTCTCCAGAGAGGGTCAGCGGCCCAGCCTCGGTTAAAGAGACCTTGAGTAAGGCCCGCAGTGGGTGAATGAAATGTTGAAATATCAAGATGAGTATAACGGTAAGTGATAAACACGTGGCGTCTCCTGAAAGTATCTGTTTCCCACACACTCTTTCCTTTGTCCTGGAGCTGTCGGTTATCCATCCAGCCATCCGTCTATGTGCCTCAAAGCCTGTTTTTCTCCCTCCATCCGCCCCGTCAGATATAATTGACCTGTAACAGGCTGTAATTTTAAGGTGTGCACTTTTATTGCAAAATATATTGTAATTACTATTTCTTTTCTGTGCCAAGAACATTGAAGATTTACTGTTAGCAACTTCCAGGTCCACAACACAGCATCGTTGGCTGTAATCCCCACACCCTGACCGTCCCCAGACCGACTCCTCTGCTGCCGAGGTCCGCGCCTTGTCACCCGTCTTCTCTTTGCCTCACCCCCAGCGCTGGTCGCCAGCATTCTACTCTAAGAGCTCCGTTTTGGTGTTTTGGGCTTTTTTTGTTTGTTTGTTTCCCTCAAAGCCTGTTTCTGGCTCCCACCAGAAGACAGCTGGAGTTGTCCTGGTGTGTTTTTTTCTCTCCTGTGCTGGACACGCCACCCCCCTCCACTCACATCCAGGTGCTGGGTGTTTGTCCTCTGGGAGCTAGTCGGGAGGCCCTGGTTGAGGCTGGGCCTCAGTGCTGATGCACCACAGCCGTGCCCGTGACTCTGAGTCACGTTATGCTATGGATTCGTCTTTGAGTTTTATACACATCGTATAGTGTAAAGAGTTCGTTTAGACTAACTCACCGAGCAGCTTACCACCCGCCAAGCAAATGTGTAGGCTTCCACTGGGTCACTACCCACCTGCAATCTGGTACTCGGTGGTAAATATGAATGTATCCAGCGTTGCAACCACGTCTGTGGGCTTCTGGAAATCTGCAAGAGATGGGGAGGAGCTTGTGGATGCTGGCTGTGGGGCTGCCTGGGGCTGCGAGAATCCAGGCTTCTGGAGGAGGGGGACTGCGCGAGAGGCCAGGGGAGCCCCGGCCCGACTTGTGAACATCTCGGTCTTCTGCCTCGAGCCGCTGCCCTCCAGCTTGCGTATCCTGTGACGCTGGCGACACTGGCCGTGTTTGAGGCCTGGGAGGTCGTGTGGACCGTCGTGTGGACCCCGGATGTGGACCGTCGCTAGCACCAGGGGGCAGCTCCCAGGCCAGCTCTTCCCTCTCCTGCCCCACAGTTTAATAGCCAAGCTTTTATCTTCCAAGAATGCCAGCCGTACCTGTGGGCCCTGCCATCCTGGTTGTTAAGAAAGTTCCACTCCCAGGGGGAGCTTCCGTGCTCTCCTGAGGCTCTGCTTCATCTGGAGTAGAGAAGAAGGATGCTTGTGGGGCAGAGGTGAGGAGTGGGGGTCTGGGGTGGGGTCTGGGGTCTCCCACCCACCCCCTCCGCCTCCTCAGCTGACCCCAGACATGGGAGCTGTGTCTCGGCTCTGCGGCCCCCATCAGGGTCACAGTGAAGCGGCTCAGTGACCCCAGCAGAGCGGGAGGGGGGACCTGTGACCCTGACTCTGGCTCTTCTTGGAGCTCTGAGCAGCTTTCTCCCCAAACTTCCTACTCAGCTCTGGTTGCTGTCTGCAGCTTGGAGTTGGGTCGCCCTAATACAAATTCCATCAACCATTAAGCAAAGTGCGTGCATGCTAAGTCGCTTCAGTCGTGTTGGACTCTGCGACCCTATGGACTATAGCCCATCAGGCTCCTCTGTCCATGTGATTCTCCAGGGAAGAATCCTGGAGTGGGTTGCCATTTCCTTCTCCAGGGATCTTCCCAATGCAGGGATCGAACCTCTTATGTCTCCTGCATTGGCAGATGGGTTCTTTACCACTAGGGCCGCCTGGGAAGCCTATATAAGTAGAATTGCACAAAAGGAGAGCTTTTCTCCGTGACAGATTCCCCATTGCTCGTGGACATGCCTGGTGAGCAGCGTGCCTCACGGGGGGCGGGCTATGGGAAAGAAACACAGCACTGCCCCCCGAAGATCCAAGGGAGGTGTGGGGCCTGGGCAATGGGGGCGAGCAAAGAAACCACTGACAGTTAGGGCCCAATGGGGGGCCTTTTGATTGTAGATATGGTAATACGATTTCAGGATGAAAGTAGCAGAAGAACTCAACGTGGGTGGCTTGTCCGTGTGCGTTAACGAGCATATAAGTGTGTGCATGTGTGTCTGTGCTTGAAAAGTCCCTACCCTGCATGTCTGCACTTTGGCAAAGCTCAGGTGGGACTCACATAAGAAGGGAGGTGGCTTTCTCCTGGTACAGAAGGAGAATGGATTTACGTTACGCATCAGCAAGTTGGAGGCGTATGCAGGGCAGGCGGACTTCCCCTTTGGAATAAAGAAGTCTTGGTAGCTTAGAGGCAGAGAGGGAATTTCAGGATCAGCTAGAAACGGGAGCAGCGCTGTGTGGGGGTGGGGGGCCTCCGGAAGACGCCTGTCTTCCTCTTTCAGATCCTGCTCTTTATCCCCATCAGGAAATGGGGGACCCCAGGGCATGGAGACCTTCCAGTTCATCTCATCAGTTTGCTAGAGTGAGAACAAACCGAGGCCCCGGGAGAGGAAGCAGCTCGCCCAGGACCACATGGCGGGTGTGTCAGGGAGCCCAGCCGGGCTGCCTCAGGGAAGCCGCCAGGCGGTGGGCCCTGGGCTGGGGCACCTCTGTACCTGGAGCCTGACCGTTCGCCCCTTCACTTATACACTTGAGCCTGGGCCTGGTCCACTTCATCTTCCCGTCGATCATCGTGCAGGTGCTTTCAGCAGGACCGGTCTGTAGGGCCCTGAATCCCTGGGCGCACTGGTAGTGAACCGTCTGCCCCAGCATGAAATGATAGACTCTCTTTAAAGGTTCAAGTTCATGTTCCCATGGAGGCGGTTCCTCGCAGTGACCTGGACGAGGGGAAGGGAATTCCAGAGGCAAGTTGAGGAGATGCTGTGAGTCCAGACTGCCTCTTCCTAGAGACCAGACCACAGTCCTCCTTCTTTTCTTTGGCCCCCTCCTCCACCCCTCCCCTGCTTTCTTCCGATAAGTATTGGTAACATCTATTTGTTAGGGCCTTTGCTAGGCACTTTGTGAAAGGCGTGAAGACCCAGTCCCCCTCCCCTGCAGTGAGCAGACAGTGGATCAGGGAGGGGAGCCTCTGCAGGGAGAACGTGGGGAGCATGGCACCTGAGACACAGGTGCTTGCTCTGGGGACGCAGAGAATGAGCTTCTGCTGACAGGGAGAGATTTGCTAAGTGGACAGGCGTGCGGACAGTGGTTTCAGCTAAGGGTTAAGGGCAGGCTCCAGCCAGCCTGGGCCGAGGAGATGTGGAGACCACCTAGATCTCGACTGCTAAGTGAGGAAGCACACCCTCAAGTGGTTGTCTTAGAGCCACGGAAAAGTACTTGGGACAAATCCAAAGCTGGGAGGAGGGAAGCACCAAGACGATCTTAGAGAAATGGAGCCTGGTCCTTGATCAAGCCAGGCCTGAGGCTTGCCCTTTTAAGGCCTCCGAAAATGCCCATGTCTGGTAACTTTCCCCTCATCCAACTAAAACCAAAGCCTGGCTGACCTTTAACCCCACAGATCATGTCCTGTCCTGATTTAATCCCTTGCCCCCCAAATATGGACACATGGAACCACAGATCCTTCTAAGCCCAGAACTGTGAAGCTGTGTATATGCTCTGACCTTCCACAGCCCCAAGGATCCAACATAACCCCTCCCACTGCCCTCCATGACCCTTTGCAGCAGAAGGCCTAGCGGTCCCATCCTGAGGAGTCTGCTCAGTACAGCACCTTGCAGTCCATCCTTGAACGTGTATTTAAGTCTCAGAATCAAATTGCCTTTCCAGTCAGTAAAATTCATAACCGTCCAGACCCGTTGGAGTTAGTTTTGCTTCTTTCGAGTGAAAACCTCCAAATTAAGACAGTCTGCGCAGCATCCCTTAGCCAGAGGCAGCTGGTTATCTCTTGAGTAAGGAGAGTAAACACTGACCTCTTGAGAAAACTTTCAGTAATTGTGGAATATGGGGGCGAGAAGGAGAGGAAAACAACAAATGTGTTCTGAATCCTCCCTCCAGAACAAAGTCACAGTGACAAGGAGAGGAAACAGCGTATTGCAGCAGGTTCCCCAGATCAGTCGTCGTCTTTTTATTTTTTGTTAATTAATAAAAGCTGAAAATAAATTCAAAGCAGCTTAAATAATCGTACCAAGACCCCTGGTCTAATTCAGGAGACCCGAGGCCTTATTTCAGTCCCATTTTGTGAGCTGTGCCGTGTCTTTAATTGTCTCCGCATCTCAATTCCATCTGTGAATTGAAGGAATATTTCCTGCTCCTGGACTCACTGGGTTCTGAGGTTGGAATGAGATTATATACCAAGTCGTAGAGTTCTTTGTAAGGTTGTACAATCAGAGTAGGGGCACGGGGTATTGGGACCCCCAAAGCTCAGGTTTCCCTAACGGGCTCCTTTCTTCCCGATGTCAAGGCTGATTCCCACCGTACTAATTTTGGGAAATCGGGGCAGCAGCTGGGAGACACAGCACTGGCTCGTCCAGCCCGTTAGCTCAAGTTCTGTCTGCAGCTTTCAGAAGCCAGTGTGGCCCCACCCGCCTCAGAACCCTGTCCTGTTGGAAATAGAGATGTCTGGAAGTCAATTACTTGGCTCACAGTTCAGTGTCTCTTCCTTAAGGGAAACACAGAGCATCTTTTGAGGCCAAGGAGTACTGGCGACTCAGATTGCTATTCTCTGGCCACTCTGCTTGGGGCATTTGGCCCCCAAATGCTATTTGAATGGAAGTGAGTTGAGCTGAACTGAATTGAGCCCTCTTGGGCCAGATTCCAAGCCTGGAGGATGCACAGAGCCCAGGCTGGCTGCTGTAAGAGGGGCTTGAGATGCTGAGCAGACAGCCTGCCATCACCGCGCCGTGGCGCCGGTCCTCGGGGCATCCTCGGGAGAGAGGACCACAGGCCAGACTCTCCTCCTCAGGGTGCACTGTGTGTGTCTGTGAGAGAGCATGTCCGCTCCTACCTGGAAGGTCAGCTTGCTCTGGAGGCTGCTTTTGGCTCTGCGCATCTGTGGGTTTTCTCTCCCTCTGTTCTTCGGATCCAGGAGTAACTTGTTTTACTGGGTTCTTAGCAGGGGCTAGAGAGTATGGAGGGAATGAAGAATATAACTTCCTAGGTGTTTAAAAGAGAAAACCCTCAGAAAGAACATCTTTCTAGGACCTGTGACGTGCCAGGCAATATTGGGGGATGGTGAGGCTATAAAAATGAGCCCCACACACCCTGTCCTCAGGGGGCTCTCAGAGGGCCTGTTCACGGGCAGCAGAGCACCAGCCCGCCAGGCAGGCTTCCTGTACGTGATGATAGTAGCCTACAGTGTGTTTCCGAAGGACCCAAGCTTTCCTGGCTGAATGGTTTGTGCCTGTGGTCTCCCCAAAAGGGACCCCGTTCTGGCCATCAGCCTGTTAACGCCGTGCATGGAGGTGAGTGTGGCAGGCAGAGGAGCAATCTCAGCCACTCCTGCCTCCCAAAGGCAGGTCATTTAAGAGTCAGAGGGCATCCTAAAGAATGGCAATGTGTTCAGTCTCACAGATTGGTCTCTGCTTCCAAGGCAAACCATTCAATATCACAGTAATCCAAGTCTACGCCCTAACCACTAATGCTAAAAAGCTGAAATTGAACGGTTCTATGAAGACCTACAAGACCTTCTAGAACTAACACCAAAAAAAGATGTCCTTTTCATCATAGAGGACTGGAATGCAAAAGTAGGAAGTCAAGAGATACCTGGAGTAACGGTTTGGCAAGTTTGGCTTTGGAGTACAAAATGAAGCAGGGCAAAGGTGGACAGAGTTGTGCCAAGAGAACACACTGGTCATAGCAAACACCCTCTTCCAACAGCACAAGAGACGGCTCTACACGTGGACATCACCAGATGGGCAACACCGAAATCAGATTGATTTTACTCTTTGCAGGTGATGATGGAGAAGCTCTATTCTGTCAGCAAAAACAAGACCAGAGGCTGATTTTTGGCTCAGATCATGAACTCCTTATTGCAAAATTGAGACTTAAATTGAAGAAACTAGGAAAACCACTAGACCATTCAAGTATGACCTAAATCAAATCCCTCTTCCCTGGTGGCTCGGAGGGTAAAGCGTCTGCCTACAATGTGGGAAACCCAGGTTCAATCCCTGGGTCGGGAAGATCCTCTGGAGAAGGAAATAGCAACCCACTCCAGTACTCTTGCCTGGAAAATCCCATGGATGCAGGACTGTGGTAGGCTACAGTCCATGGGGTCGCAAAGAGTCGGACAGGACTGAGAGACTTCACTTTCACTTTCTGTGATTATACAGTGGAAGTGAGAAATAGATTCAAGGGATTAAATCTCATAGGCAGAGTGCCTGAAGAACTATGGACGGAGGTTTGTGACACTGTACAGGAGGCAGTTATCAAAACCATCCTCAAGAAGAAGAAATGCAAAAAGACAAAATGGTTGTCTGAGGAGGCTTTACAAATAGCTGAGAAGAGAAGTGAAAGGAAGGGAGAAAAGGAAAGATATACCCATGTGAATGCATAGTTCCAAAGAATAGCAGGGAGTGATAAAGCTTGCTTAAGTGATTAATGCAAAAAAAAAAAAATAGAGGAAAACCATAGAATGGACATATTTAGAGATCTCTTTAAGAAAATTAGAGATACCAAGGGAACATTTCATGCAAAGATGGGCTCGATAAAGGACAGAAACAGTATGGACCTAACAGAAGCAGAAGATATTAAGAAGAGGTGGCAAGAATACACAGAAAAACTGTACAAAAAAGATCTTCATGACCCAGACAACCACGGTGATGTGATCACTCAACTATAACAGACATCTTGGATTGTGAAGTCAAGTGGGCCTTAGGAAGCATCACTATGAACAAAGCTAGTGGAGGTGATGGAATTCCAGCTGAACTACTTCAAATCCTAAAAGATGCTGCTGCTAAAGTGCTGCACTCAATATGCCAGCAAATTTGGAAAACTCAGCAGTGGGCACAGGACTGGAAAAGGTCAGCTTTTATTCCAATCTCAAAGAAAAGCAATGCCAAAGAATGTTTAAAGTACCACACAATTGCATTCATTTCACACATTAGCAAAGTAATGCTCAAAATTCTCCAAGCTAGGCTTCAACAGTACATGAACCAAGAACTTCCAGATGTTCAAGCTGGATTTAGAAAAAGCAGAGGAACCAGAGATCAAATTACTAACATCCTATGATTGTTGGATCATAGAAAAAACAAGAGAATTCCAGACAAACATCTACTTCTGCTTTATTGACTACACTAAAACCTTTGACTGTGTGGATCACAACAAAGTGGACAATTCTTAAAGAGATGGGAATACCAGACCACCTTACCTGCCTCCTGAGAAATTTGTATGCAGGTCAAGAAGCAATAGTTAGAACTAGACATGGAACAATGGACTGATTCCAAACTGGGAAAGGAATATGTCAAGACTGTATATTGTCACCCTGCTTATTTAACTTATATGCAGAGTACATCATGTGAAATGCTGGGCTGGATGAAGCACAAGCTGGAATCAAGACTGCCGGGAGAAATATCAATAACCTCAGATATGCAGATGACACCACCCTTATTGCAGAAAGTGAAGAACTAAAGAGCCTAGTGATGAAAGTGAAAGAGGAGAGTGAAAAAAATGGCTTAAAGCTCAACATTCAGAAAACTAAGATCATGGCATCCAGTCCCATCATGCATGGCAAATAGATGGGGAAACAATGGCAGACTTTATTTTTTCGGGCTCCAAAATCACTGCAGATGATGATTGCAGCCATGAAATTAAAAGACGCTTGCTCCTTGGAAGAAAACCTATTACCAACCTAGACAGCATATTAAAAAGCAGAGACATTACTAATAAAGGTCCGTCTAATCAAAGCTATGGTTTTTCCAGTAGTCATGTATGGATGTGAGAGTTGGACTGTTAAGAAAGCTGAGCACCGAAAAATTGATGCTTTTGAACTGTGGTGTTGGAGAAGACTCTTGAGAGTCCCTTGGACTGCAAGGAGATCCAACCAGTCCATCCTAAAGGAGACCAGTCCTGGGTGCTCATTGGAAAGACTGCTGCTAAAGCTGAAACTCCAATACTTTGGCCACCTGATTGTAAAGAGCTGACTCTTTAAAAAAGACCCAGATGCTGGGAAATATTGAAGGCAGGACAAGAAGGGGACGACAGAGGATGAAGTAGTTGGCTGGCATCACTAACTTGATGGACATGGATTTGAGTAGGCTCTGGGAGCTGGGAAAGGACAGAGAAGCCTGGTGGCTGCAGACTATGGAGTTGCACAGAGTTGGACACGACTGAGCGACTGAGCTGAACTGAAGAATGGCTGTGGTGCAGCTGCTGTGGAGAACAGCTCAGCTGCACACGCTACGTTCACATCGTCATGAACTACATTTATTTTCAGTTGTCCAGTAATTATTAGTATAATGTCTGCCCCCCCCCCCACGCCCTCTTAAAGTGTGGTTTCCTTGAGGGCTTGGTGTGGCAAACTCTAGGTCCACCCAAATCTCTACAAATGACCCAATTTCATCCCATTTTGTGGCTGAGTAACATTCCATTGTATATATGTAGCACATCTTCTTTATTTATTCCTCTGTGAACGGACGTTTAGGTGGCTTCCATGTCCTGGCTATTGTAAATGGTGCTGCTGTAAACACTGAGGGACGCAGATGCAGAGAGTGGGCGTGTGGAGACAGCAGGCGAAGGGGCGTGTGGGACGAACTGAGAGAGTAAGCTTTGACATATATATACCAGTTTGTGTAGAACAGCTAGTGGGGAGCTGCTGTACAGCCCAGGGAGCTCAGCTCAGTGCCCTGTGGTGACCTGGAGGGGTAGGATGAGGGGTGGGAAGGAGGCTCAGGAAGGAGGGGACATATGTACACTTGTAGCTGATTCACTTCCTTATCCAGCAGAAACTAACAGCATTGTAAAGGAATTCTACCCCCCCACACCAGCCCCCAGGGAACGTTGCAGCCCTGCCTCCTTCTTTGCTACAGGTTTTCTCCTTCCCTCCGGTTACCGGTGGAAGCTCTTACAGGTGCTGTCGCAGAGGCATCTGTTGTCCCAGGCGGAGTGGCTGGAGTCCCCCACGCAGCGCATGACGACCGACACTCTGCGGAAGCCCGTTTTGCAGTCGCAGTTTATCATGGTGCCCACCTCGTACCTGAGGACCTTGAACATGGCGTTTCTGAGACTCGGAGGGTCATCAAGACAAGCCTCTGCTAAGACAAAAAGGCACCTTAGTAATCCAGGAGCTTCCAAACACGGGCGCAGTCAACCCATCAAAACGATGGAATCCCACTTTTCTTCCCTTGATTTAAGGGGTTGGCATGTACCCCACTTTTTCCTGGAAAGAAACTCAGGCTGTTGAAGGTTCTGTAGAAATCTTTAGATCAGAGATGGTTCAAAACTTAACTTCAGCCAAGTTCTTCTCCAAGCTACAGTGTCTTTCTAACTAAATTAATAGAAACAGCTGGGGTTTTATTCTGACGACTCCCGCCGGGCAAGCATAGTTTACAAAGAACATGGGGAAGGACTTCCCTGGTGGCTCAGCTGGTAAAGAATCTGCTTGCAATGAGAGAGACCTGGGTTCGATCCCGGGGTTGGGAAGATTCCCTGGAGAAGGGAAAGGCTACCCACACTCCAGTATTATGGCCTGGAGAATTTCAGGGTATAGTCCATGGGGTCACAAAGAGTCGGAGACGACTGAGTGACTAACTTGAGGAAAGGCAGGCGGTGGGGAAAGCCACACGGATGTAACTGAGGGATGAAATGTATCTGTTGAGAAATCGTTTCTTGGAGGAGAAATATGTGTTAAGTGTTCACTCAGTGTGTGGTGAGTAGGAAATGTGTTTCTCACCCATCTGCCCACCTCTGAGTCTACCAAATTTCTTGTCACACCACAAAACCTGACCCTCCCTTGGCCCCAAAAACCATCACTGGTTTCCCACTAAAGACACTTGAAGAAGTGGCCAAACACCCAGCTATTATGGGGAGGGAAACGTGCTGGTCTCATCAGAACAGGGATTCCGCTGTGTGTCTCTAGACACGTTGCCCTGCTTCAAGAGATGAGATTTTTCAGGAAAAAGTCAGAGGCTGTGTGGAGGAGGTGGACAGGATGGCACAGGAAACAGGAGAAAGTGAGGCGGCCAGGGCTGCCCGCAGCTGGCCTTGCCACCCAGGAGGAGGGCATCGGCTCTGGGCAGAGGCCCGTCTGCCAGTTGTGAGTCAGTCACTCGGCGTGGAGTGGAGCTTCTCTGAGCCTGCACGCTCTGCCCAGCCACTCACCGACCTGGAGACCACGCCCTTTCCCCATCCAGGATGCAGGACCCTCCTGACACCCCCAAGAGGATGAGGAGAATGTGAACAGCTTGCCCCACCTCTAACCCAGAAGGGACTAAATAACAGCAGTCTGAATGGCCGAGTGGGCCAGCAGTTGCAGAGGAACGTGTAACGTAACGTGCATGCTGAGTCACTTCAGTCATCTCTGACTCTTTGCGACCCCATGGACTGTAGCCCACCAGGCTCCTCTGTCCATGGAATTCTCCAGGCAAGAATGCTGGAGTGGGTTGCCAAACCCTCCTCCAGGAGATCTTCCGACCCAGGGATCACACCCACGTCTCTTATCGTCTCTGGCGGGTTCTTTACCGTTAGCGCCACCTGGGAAGCCTGTCACATAATTAAATTCTGATAATTGTAATAATCATAATAAGGCAAGAAATGTAGTGTGGTAGAAAGGGAAGGCAGCTGGGTCTCTAAATTGCACCTCCACCAGCTTACTAACCACACAGTTTTATTGTAGTTACTTATCTAAGACGCAGCTTCCTTTTCTGTAACATTTGTATAATAATTATTATTTAACTGATTTGTTTTAAATATTACGTGAAATAACATATCAAGGTAACTTGCAGAGCACCCAGTGCATAATAGTCACAGAATAGATGCTAGTTCAGCTCCTTTTTTCTCTGTCCAGTAAAAGCCATCTTAGATGTCCCTCAGTAAATGAGTGGACAAATGAACTGTGGTAAATTCAGACAATGGAATGTGATTCAGAGCTAAAAAGAAATGAGCTATCAAGCCAGAAGAAGACATAGAGGAAACATTTATGCATATTACTAAGTGAAAGAAGAAAATCTTAAAAGACCACACATTGTATGATTCTAACTATAATGCATTCTAGAAATGGAAAAACTATGAAGGCAGTAAAAAAAAAAAAATCAATGGTTGCCAAGGGTTACGGAGAAGGCAGTGGCACCCCACTCCAGTACTCTTGCCTGGAAAATCCCATGGATGGAGAAGCCTGGTAGGCTGCAGTCCATGGGGTCGCTAAGAGTTGGACACGACTGAGTGACTTCACTTTCACTTTTCACTTTCTTGCATTGGAGAAGGACATGGCAACCCACTCCAGTGTTCTTGCCTGGAGAATCCCAGGGACGGGGGAACCTGGTGATTTGCCGTCTATAGGGTCACACAGAGTCGGACACAACTGAAGCAACTTAGCAGCAGCAGCAGCAGGGAGGCTGGAGAGATGAATATGTAGAGCACAGAGGGTTTTTAGGGAGTGGTTTTTAGGGAAATTACTTTGTATGATACCATAATGATGGATACAGTAAATAAGTGGGCAAAGACTGTTCAGGTCACTTTTCCAAAGAAGATATCGGATTATCAGCAATCACTTGAAAAGGTGCTCAAGACATTAGACCTCATGGAAAAGCAACTCAGAAGCTGCTGTTGAAAGAGTCCATTAGAATGGGAAAATAGATGCAAGCCTGATAGTACCAAATGTTGGCAGGGAGCAACTGCAACTTGCTGACGTTACTGGTGGGAGTAAAAATAACACTGTTACTTTGGAAAATTCAAAGTTTTTAAAAATGAAGTTAGATATATAGCTGCCCTACGATCCAACCATCCCACTCCTGGGTATTTATCCTGGAGGAATGAAATCTTGTGTCTATGAAAACACTTAAACATTTGTAGTAGCTTTAAGGAATCTCAAAAACATTATGTTGAACAAAAGAAGATAAAACAACACACACGCACATGGATTCCACTTATATAAAGTTTAAGAAAAGACAAACTAGTATACGGAAAGAAATTAAACCAGGGTTGTGGTGGGCTGGATTGACTGCAAGGAGTCGATGGGGTGATGGAAATGATGGGTCCTTGGGTGTTCATCTTCGTCCTGATGACAAATTGAAATTATAATGGACTCATCACAGTTCAGGCAGACAAAAGTAGAGTCAGGGGCCATGGGAGACCTGCTCTCAGACACCTCCCTGCACGAAGAACTTGAATATTCTCTGAATTGCACTGAACTTAAGGACACCACCAACCGTTTTCAAAACAGTATCTGCCAGCAGCTGCAAACTGATGGTCTCAAGGTCCCCCCTTGAAACTGTGCATGCAGCCTTTTCACATGTCACCCGATTGGTACTCAACAAGCACCCTTATGCTTGCCAGCTCCAACTATAATTCTTGGTAAACAAGTCATGTCACTAACTGTAACCTTGTGGGTTTTCCCTTTATAAGCCTCCCTTGTTTTATTGTTGGGGGTGGAGTGGGGAGACAATTCACGGGCTTCTTTTCTTAATTTTTATTGGCTTCTAGTTGCACTACAATATTGTGTTAGTTTCTATCGTACAACATAATGAATCAGGCGTAGATATACATAGATCCCCTATTTTTTGGACTTCCTTCCCATTTAGGTCACCACAGGGGATGGAGTAGAGCTCCCTGTGTTATACGGTAGGTCCTCATTAGCTATCTATTTTATACAGAGTGTCAAGTGTCAGTCCCAGTTTCCCAATTCTCACCACCCTTGCCGTTTCCTCCTTGGTCAAGGGCTTCTCTGGGGTATTCCTAACAAACCCCAAATAAACACCTTTTTATTTCAATCAGGTCTCCATTTCTGACATTTTTGGTTAATGGCCAAAACTCATCAAAATTGTACACTTCAGATCTGTGCATTTCACTGCAAGTAATTTTACTTCCAAAAAATCAGCAAGAAGTATACCGAGCAACTCTCACGATTATCTACTAGCGCAAAGAATCAAGGATTGACCTCAGATGCATTCGGAATCTGACAACTCAATCACAAATCAAGAAATTGGAAAAGAACCAGGCAAATTGCCCTTGGAACAATTTGATGTCCTTAAAAACTATTTACATGGTGATATGCTTTTTTAAATTAGGCCATGGAAATTTCTGGGATCATCATAAATTAGCCTGAGCATAGAGGAGGTCATGTGGGGACAAGGGAGAGTTTCAGAACTTCTTACTTCCACAGATTTGCTTTTTATCAAAGCATCTTTCCTGAAATCTAGAAGCAATGGAACTTCCCTGATCTATACCTAAGAACTAGTAAAGAACTTGACTATAACCCTTTGCCCTGAAACCATGCAAAGACTGATCCAGATGTCATCTGAAGAAGGTGGAGTGGGAGGGTGTTCAGCAAAGGCAGACAGAGGGTGGGGTGTTCTTTTTAATAGGATTAAATCTGGGATTTTTTAAAAGTCCTTCTCAGACTGGTCATAAAAGAAACAGCAGTACAACATCTTTCAAAAAAAAAAAAAAAAAGGAAAATGCCTCTTCTCTCCTGAAATCTTGCAGAGGAGTGAGTGAGTGAAAGTTGCTCAGTCGTCTCCGACTCTTTGTGAACCCACGGACAGTAACCTGCCAGGCTCCTCTGTCCATGGAATTCTCCAGGCAAGTGTATGGGAGTGCGTAGCCATTTTCTTCTCTAGGAGATCTTCCTGACCAGGGATCAAACCCAGGTCTCCTGCACTGCAGGCGGATTCTTTATCATCTGAGCCACCAGGGAAGCAGAGGAGTATTGAAGGACAATTCTGTTTATGTGACTCAGCAAAATGTTGTTACATCCCCTTTCCTCATATTATCCTTACAAATTTTCTTCTCACACAGCATGGCAGCTGCCTTCATTCCCCAATTTTACTCTAAAATTCTCAGAGTTCAGCAAAGGGGCTTTTTCCGTCTTTACTCTTGCATCCACATTTCCAAATCTATTTCCTGTTTGCACCGGAGGCTCTGCCTTTCTAACAGAAGTCTTTCTCTGCTTTCCACTCTGCCCATTTCCCTAACTCAGGAGGCAAACACAGAAAACGTTTTTGCAAGTGGGAAGGGAACTGCTTTTCTCTCTGTCATTTTAAAGCATTGATACATTTCTAAATTGGATGTTATTTTCTTTTCAGAGAGGATTGAAAGTGTGTGCTGCTTCTGGAGTGGAGGAGAACTGTGTACATTCCTAGTCTGGTGCTGGGACTTGGGATGAATGCTCAGAGCTTGACCAGGGGTCCAGGGGCTCAGAGGAACACTGATGTGGTCTTGCCACCTCCTACCTTTAGTGTGTGCAGAGGCAGAAAGAGAGCCAGTGATTATCACTAATCCTACAAACCCCAAGAGCTTCCACTCTCACTTAGAGAGTTAAAATTGAGCTCTTCTGATGTCGAAAGTGTTTCCTGTCTCATTTCAGATTTTAGCTCAGACAGGTAATTGGAAAGACGCAGGAGGGACCCCACACATGTGTCCCTCTGCCCTGCACCCACCCCGCCTCCATCCACACTGGCCCAGGTGAACTCCTCTTGGGATATTTGTAGGTTTGTTGCCTTGGAATTCCCTGTTCAACTAAAGTGCAGGAACCCGTGCGCTTTTGGCATCTCCAGCTGACATTGGCGACAGTCACTGAGAGCTGCCTCGCTCCGGGCTGTGTCACCACGCAGGTCTGGGAGGAAGGTGGATGAGGGCAGAGGCCCCTGGGACACTCACTGCTTTTCATCTCGGTTGTTTTGTTTTCCCTCCAGTGGATCGCTGGAGCCTCACCTCCTCCATCTCACCATGCCCATGCAGGGGGAGAGAGAGCTGAGGCATCCATTGGATGTCCAGGGATCCAGACCAGCTATTCTCTCTCCCAGGCGTCTTCTCTCTCCTCTCTTGCCTCTTCTTCTTCTTTTCATTTTTTAAAGATTTATTGATTTCTTTTTGGCCGTGCTGGGTCTTCATTGCTTTGTGTGGACTTTTCTCTAGATGTGGCAAGCTGGGATGCCCAGGCTTCTCACTGTGGTGCTGCTTAACGCAGAGCACGGGCGCTAGGCACACAGGCTTCGGTAGCTATGGCTCACCAGCTCCAGAGCAGGCGCTCCAGAGTTGTGGCAAACAGGCTTGGTTGCCTGCAGCAGGTGGATCTTGGGTTGAACCTGTGTCCCTTGTGTTGGCAGGCAGATTCTTTTCAACTGGGCCACCAGGGAGGTCCTGCTCTCTCCCTTTGAACGTTAGACCAAACCATCAACCATCTGCTGCTATTTCCAGAAGGACAGCTCCTACTGCTTGGGTTTCCAATAAAAGATGAGAAGCTTGGTGACGCAGGGCAGTCACTTCCCTTCCTCTAAGTGACTGGCCACCCAGTAGGAGTGACGAGAGAGGCAGACCGGGGCTTCCTAATTGGAGGTGGGGTCCTGATACCCGTTCTGTCGCTCCTCATGTGCTTGCAATGCCACTCCCCCCAACATAAAGCCACCTTTCGTGTTTTGCCATTTTGTTTTTAGAAGAGAATAGAACTAAGATCTGGGCTTCACCAGTGGCTCGGTAGTAAAGTGCCAATGCAGGAGACCCGGGTTCAAACCCTGGGTCAAGAAGATCCCCTGGAGAAGGAAATGGCAACCCACTCCAGTATGCTTGCCTGGGGAATCCCATGGACAGAGGAGCCTGGGCGGCTATAGTCCTTGGGGTCACCAAGAGTCAGACACGATTTAGCGACTAAACAATGGCAACTGCAAATAACTAAGATGAGTTTGGGGCTGAGGTGTTTTCGTGTCCCTCGAGTTACCCAGAAATACCAGCACCTGGAGGGAAGTCGGTCCTTTGAGCGGGAAGTCTGATTCTATAGAGCCAGAAGGACTCTGCTTCACTTGTGCATAGCAGAGCCTCTCACACTTTGACATGCAGACATGTGGCCTGCGGGGGACTTGTTGAAATGATGGGGTGAGTCTGAATACCGGGACGATTTCTCATGAGTGCCTCGAAGCTGCTGGGAGCTGCAGCCGCGTTCAGCATCTAGCAGTGGCTGCCCCCTCCCCAGGGGTCTGCCTCCCCCAGGGGCCGACCAGCGGGGTCCTTAGGCGCCGCTAAACCTGCTTCTGGAACACTTTGTTCCCAGGAAAAGCATCTGAGAGGGTGCACTGAGAACGCCCTTGGCTGGAGGAAAGGTGGATGGGTGAAAACAGCTGTGGACTAGGTGATCTATTTTTATTATTATTCTTTTCTGATGTTGCTGAAAACAAAAGAGCACTCACATGGCCCCTGTGGCCTGTGTGAGGGACATGAAAGACGGGGGAAGGGAAGGGGCTTCCAGAGGATGTGGACAAGGTCTGAGATAAGATTCTGCGCTTTGTGAGTGAATCAAGGTCAAGTTGTGTTTGCCCGAACAGCCAGACCAGCTCTGAGTGCCCGGCTTCATCTTTGTGCCCATCTGCCTGGCCATCCATATGCTGGAGACTGGGGGTAGACATCAGAAGAGCTCACTACGCCCAGGAACTGCTAGGCGACGGTTTACTGAGCTTTACACAAGGGATGTCGGAGCCATTAAAGTTTGGGGCACTGGATAAAGAGATGGTGTGGTTCTTGACCTCAAAACACTCATCTGTGTCAAATCTAAGAAGAACCCCGAGATTTGCTGTTGTTGTTCAGTCGCTAAGTCGTCTCCAACCCTTTGTGACGCCGTGGACTGCAGCACGCCAGCCTTCCCTGTCCTTCACTATCTCTCAGAGTGTGCTCAAACTCATGTCCATCGAGTCAGTGATGCCATCCAACCATCTCATCCTCTGTCACCCCCTTCTCCTCCTGCCCTCAGTCTTTCCCTGATGAGAGCANGCTAAACCTGCTTCTGGAACACTTTGTTCCCAGGAAAAGCATCTGAGAGGGTGCACTGAGAACGCCCTTGGCTGGAGGAAAGGTGGATGGGTGAAAACAGCTGTGGACTAGGTGATCTATTTTTATTATTATTCTTTTCTGATGTTGCTGAAAACAAAAGAGCACTCACATGGCCCCTGTGGCCTGTGTGAGGGACATGAAAGACGGGGGAAGGGAAGGGGCTTCCAGAGGATGTGGACAAGGTCTGAGATAAGATTCTGCGCTTTGTGAGTGAATCAAGGTCAAGTTGTGTTTGCCCGAACAGCCAGACCAGCTCTGAGTGCCCGGCTTCATCTTTGTGCCCATCTGCCTGGCCATCCATATGCTGGAGACTGGGGGTAGACATCAGAAGAGCTCACTACGCCCAGGAACTGCTAGGCGACGGTTTACTGAGCTTTACACAAGGGATGTCGGAGCCATTAAAGTTTGGGGCACTGGATAAAGAGATGGTGTGGTTCTTGACCTCAAAACACTCATCTGTGTCAAATCTAAGAAGAACCCCGAGATTTGCTGTTGTTGTTCAGTCGCTAAGTCGTCTCCAACCCTTTGTGACGCCGTGGACTGCAGCACGCCAGCCTTCCCTGTCCTTCACTATCTCTCAGAGTGTGCTCAAACTCATGTCCATCGAGTCAGTGATGCCATCCAACCATCTCATCCTCTGTCACCCCCTTCTCCTCCTGCCCTCAGTCTTTCCCTGATGAGAGCACCTCATCAGGGCACCTGATGGTGGCCAAAGTATTGGAGCTTCAGCTTCAGCCTCAGTCCTTCCAGTGAATATTCAGAGGTTTATCTAAATGTAAGAAACCGTCTCCAAATTCCTTGGGGAGCCCACCCAGCAGTCCGAGCCTCAGAAAAAGCAGGCATTTCAGGTGCAAACTAAAATATTACAGGACATGTTTACCATTAATCTCAATAGGATCCCAGGATCTGAGACCTGGGAGAAACTCCAGAGATAATTAAGGTTAACCTGCCCTTTTGTTGATTAAGGAAACAGGCCTTGTTCCATTCGACGAATAGCTGCAAACCTGGGACGCGACAGAGCCCCGACTTCCAGTTCAGCGCTCCCCCCCAAAGCCAGCGTCAGGAGCAAGCGTGCTTGTCACCAGCGGTGGACGCTCCTCTAGCTGGAGGCAGGGCTCTGCCTACACTATCTGGGTCACTGGGAAGTGTTTGTGAAGTGTTGTGGTTGAATTCAGATCATTATCTTTGAAGAATTCAGAGCTCACGTCCTCCATTTGGGGCTATTTATATAACAGTAGCTGTGACACCTGAGCCCCGCCTGTGGCTGCTCCCTTGTAGAGATTACCTTCCATGCTCACTGCAACCCTCAAAGGGAGAGACTGTCACCCCACCTTACACGTAAGGGAAGTGAGGTTCAGTCAGTTGCCTGAAGTCACACAGCTCAAGGCGATGGGACCAGAATCACAGGAAATCCCACTATTGCTGCCTTCATACCTACCTTTTTTTTTTTAAAGGAACTACTTTTTTTTTTTTTGTAAGGCAAATAGTCTGTTTGCAATGCAATAGACCTGAGTTCAGTTCCTGGGTTGGGAAGATTCCCCTGGAGAAGGAAATGGCAACCCACTCCTCACCTGGAGAATCTCATGGACAGAGGAGCCTGGCAGGCTACAGTCCATGGGGTCGCAAAGAGTTTTATACGACTGAGCAACTCACACTATTTCTTTTCTTTTTCTTTTTTAAAAATATCTATTTAATTTTGGCTGTGCCGGGTCTTCACTGCTGCTCAGGCTTTCTCTAGTGGTGGTGGGCGGGGGCTGCTCGCTAGCAATGCGCAGGCTTCTCCTTGCGCTGGCTTCTCTTGTGCAGCACGGGCCATAGGGCATAGACTTCAGTAGCTGCAGTTTCCCAGCTCTAGATTACAGGCTCAGTAGTTGTGGAGTACGCGCTTAGTTGCTCCGCGGCATGTGGGATCTTCCTGGACCAGGGATTGAACCCTTGTCTCCTGCATTGGCTGGGAGATTCTTTATCACCGAGCCACCAAAGAAGCCCCCTCATACCTACCTTTAAAAAAAGATCCCACTTTTACTTTCAGGAAATAATTTCAAATAGCAAACTTAAATGTGTCAGAAGACGCAGGGATGAAGAAGACAGCAGGAGAAAAGGTTTTCATGGACCCCAGGTCACCACAAAAACACAGAGGGTGATGCAGTTGGTTTCTCTGTAGGCGTGGGATTCAAAGTGTTGAACAAGCGGGATAGAGGGAGTCGGGAATCAGCATGAGGGATGCCAGTGTAAGGGTGAAGCCAGCATCCCGCAGCCTCCGTCTGCCGCAGGGTGACCCTTCAGTTGCTGATGTGTGGGAGAAGCCAGGGGAAGGAGTGCACATGGATCATTTGAGAAGTGCAAAGAGCAGATATTGACCAACAAACTTGGACATATTTCAATTCTTTAAACAACCAATATGTCAGACCTTTTGGTGTTAGACCTCTTTATACTTTCAAAAATTACTGAGGGCCCCACCCCAAAGCTTTTGTTTTTGTAGAGTATATCCATCATTGTCTGCCACATTAGGAATTAACACTGGGAGAGTTTAAGAGTACGTGTTAATAATTCATCTTACGAATAGATAAGAAAGCTGTGGTACATATACACAATGGAGTATTACTCAGCCATTAAAAAGAATACATTTAAATCCATTCTAATGAGGTGGATGAAACTGGAGCCGATTATACAGAGTGAAGTAAGCCAGAAAGAAAAACACCAATACAGTATACTAACACATATATATGGCATTTAGAAAGATGGTAATGATAACCCTGTATGTGAGACAGCAAAAGAGACACAGATGTATAGAACAGACTTTTGGACTCTGTGGGAGAGGGCGAGGGTGGGATGATTTGGGAGAATGGCATTGAAACATGTATACTATCATGTAAGACACGAATCGCCAGTTTAGGTTCGATACAGGATACAGGATGCTTGGGGCTGGTGCACTGGGATGACCCAAAGAGATGACGTGGGGAGAGAGGTGGGAGGGGGGTTCAGGATTGGGAACTCATGTACACCCATGGTGGATTCATGTCAATGTATGGCAAAACCAATACAGTATTGTAAAGTAAAATTTAAAAATTCAAAAAAAATTGCCTTAAAGTAACAATGACAAGCCCTCACAAATATGCCCTGATTTGATCCTGACAACTGCACCATGAAGAAGATATTATCATGATTCCTACCATTTTACAAATGAGACACTGAGGCACAGCAAGGTTTGGAGAATTGCCTGAGGTTGCCCAGCAAGGTCGCGTGGCTAGAGGACCCTCAGTGATGGGACTAGAGGTTTGTCTGGGCTTCTGAGCTGAGGTCTTGGCAAGGATGCTGTGCTGCTCCATGCAGACGCCTACCTCTAGCCCTGAGCTCGCGACGAGACATCGTGCCTTCACCTCCCCATCTGGCCATCCTCTGGTGCTCCAGCTCTGCTCAAAACCTACTATTTCCTCTTCTACCTAACTCGCCACTGGGGTTTTTTTAGTCAATGCAATCAGATGAAAGAACACGTAGCCACCTAAATACTAGAAAGAAAAGAAGTAGAACTATCTCTACTTGCAAATTTTATGACAGCGTGTCCGGTAAACCCAAAAGAAGCAATGTGGTAGTGATAAAATAATGAAATGATTTTAAAAGCCAGCAAACAATCTGTGTGTGTTCCAGCTGCTCAGTCGTGTCCGACTCTTTGTGACCCCAGCCCTCAGAAATTCTGATTGGGTAAGACTGGATGGAGTCACGGAGAAGGCAATGGCACCCCACTCCAGTACTCTTGCCTGGAAAATCCCATGGACAGAGGAGCCTAGTAAGCTGCAGTCCATGGGGTCGCTAAGAGTCGGGCATGACTGAGCAACTTCACTTTCACTTTTCACTTTCCTGCATTGGAGAAGGAAATGGCAACCCACTCCAGTGTTCTTGCCTGGAGAATCCCAGAGACAGAGGAGCCTCGTGGGCTGCCGTCTATGGGGTCGCACAGAGTCGGACACCACTGAAACGACTTAGCAGCAGCAGCAGCAGCAGGACTATAGCCTGCCAGGCTCCTCTGTCTATGGGGTTCTCCAGGCAAGAATACTGGAGCGGGTTGCCATCGATAGTGACACTGAAAAAGCATGGAGTGGAGTGAGGAGGAGAGAAGCACTTTTTTGGATAATGTTTGGACAATGCCAGCTAAGGAAAGGAGAAAGATGGATTGGAAAGGGAATTATGTGCAGAAAGGTAGATCGCAAAGGAATTAGGTTGAGTGAAAAAAAAGCCAGTTTCAAAGGTTACATATCATGTGATTCCATTTATCTCGTCATCTTAAAATGACAAAAATCATAGAGATGGAGAGTGGCTCAGTGTCTGCCAGGGGTCAGGGAGGATGGTGGCCTGTGGCCACGGTCACAAAAAGGCAGTGGGAGGGATCTTGGGATAGGAACTTTTGTGTACATTGGCTCTGCTCATGGTCACAGAAATCTACACACATGGGAAAGTCACATGGAAATAAAGACACATGTGCATGAATGAGAGCATGTAAGATTGTTAGATCAGCAAGACTGATAGATTGCAGTGAGGTCAACTTCCTGGTTGTGATACCATGCTATAGGGGAGGACTGAATGAAGGCTGTGTTGGATCTCTTGTTATTTACAACTGCATGAAAATCTATAATTCTCCCAAAATAAACAGTTAAAAACAAACATGCACTCAAACAACCCTCAGTTCTTCTTGTCCTTGTTTCTTTTAATGGCCCTCTCATGCCCGTGAGGCAACACCTCAGTCCCTTCGGTTCCCCGCGCCTTTGCCATCGGGTGGAATCCCTTCCCAGGAGTTGTTGCTTGGACCTCTCCAGGACCCTGGCATACATAGCCCCCTCCATCTCTTGTATCGTCCACCCTCGCCTCCAGCCCTCCCGACTGCAGACCTGCCAGAGCATCTTATCGTTTCCTTCCACCTCCCAACTTTCCCTGCTTCCAATATGTGTTTTCAAATGTCACCGGTTTTGCACAGCGGCAGTATCGTGGCCAATGAGGCTTATCCGAGCTAGCTGAAAAGGAAAAAAGACCATCAGGTCAGGGAGTTGACTGGCTGTCCAGTCGTTAAGAATCCTCCTTACAGTGCCAGAGTTAGATCCCTGATCAGGGAACTAAGATCCCACATGCTGTGGGACCACGGGGCCCTCGAGGAGCATCCAAGCCTGTGCGCCACAGCTAGAAGGTCTGTGTGCTGCAACGGAAGATCCCGCATGATGCAACTAATACCCAACATGGTCAAATAAACAAATACCTTTTAAAAATTAAAAACCATTGAAAAGTCAAGCATCCTAGCATCCCAGAGCACAGAGTGATTGTACTAGCGCCGTAGTCAACGGCTGCAGGTGTGGAGCTCTCCACCTCTGTGATCGACCTCTGGGTACCACAGCCACTCTCCTTCTTTCGCCTTTGATTCAGGAAGTGGGTTTCTCGAGCACCAGACTCAGTTTTTGACAGGAGGGACTGACAACTTTTCTTTTCTTTACTTTGGGAATCAAATCTGCCAGTCAAACCACAGATGGCAGTTTCCTCAGCGCCATGAAGGAGCGTGTGACCTTAGGGGCTTCTTAGACACTCCAGAGCCTCCAGGTCCCTGCGTTTGCCAAGCTGACACATCCTCTGGGCCTCCTGGCATGGTGTCCCCGATGAGTCAGATCAGGAGGAAGGCTGGCCTCAGCTTTACCCGGTTTGAAGGATGAACAGTGGTTTGCCTGGCAGAGAGAATGTCAGGCTCGGGGACTGTGCCTGCGTGCCAAGTCTCCTCACTCGTATCTGACTCTCTGCGACCCCGTGGACTGTAGCCAGGCTCCTCTGTCCTTGGGATTCTCCAGGTAAGAATATTGGAGTGTGTTGCGGTGGCCTTCTCCAGGGGATCTTCCCAACCCAGGGAGCAAACCCACTTCTCTTGTGTCTCCTGCAGGTGGGTTCTTTACCACTAGCGCCGCCTGGGGACTTTAAGGGGGATGTTTTCTGGAGTGTGAATGGCAAGGGTGTGAATGACAAGAGATGCATCCATGGAAATAATGTAAGCGAAAGGTTTTCAATCTCTGCCCCCCAGGTCTTGATGTTGCTATTATCATCTCTGGAGCAGGGTTGCTTTTAGGACCAAATGATAAGATACATAAGCTTTGTGAGCTGGAAAAAAATATCTAAAATGTTAATAACTTAAAGCTTGATTGTGTCAGAACAAGGAAATGGAGATTCTTTTGATTTTTATCTTCCAAGAACTATTTGTGAGGATTCTGGATCTGTTTCCTTCCTCTCACCTGCATTCGCAATGGCCTGCACATCTAATAAAGTACGGTCAACTTCCTGATCACTGCCCACTGGCTCACCACTGTTGAATTTCAAAACTTCTGGTCATTTCTGGTTGTTGCTGGCCGTCCATGTCACCTACTGTTTGTTTAAACTATTTCCTCAATGCGGGCAGCCATAGGCCCTGAATGAATGCTTGGGTGTATTAGCAATCACAATGATAATATGGTCCATTAATTCATTCAGTCAACACAGATCCATCTTCACTCAGCGTAAATGCGGAGGCATGTACGCTCAGTCACTCAGTCATGTCCAACTCTTTGCAACCCCGTGGACTGTAGCCCATCAGGCTCCTCTGTCCATGGGATTCTCCAGGCAAGGAATACTGGAGCGGGTTGCCATTTCCTTCTCCAGGGGATCTTCCCGACCCGGGGATTGAACCTGCGTCTCTTATTGTCTCCTGCATTGCAGGTAGGCAACGCTTTACCCCTGCACCACCTGGGAATCCCCCACATGCTGAGGGAAATGTGGCAAAACCAACTTCAGGGTCACCAGGCTGTGGGCTGGGGCGGGGATGGGGATAAGGCAGTTAACGGCATCAAAGAAAATGTCGCCCGACTCCCCAGGTAGGAAAAAGATAAGCAGGGGCACTGTGTGCTCTGTGGGGGGAGAGGGGGGACTCAGTGCAGCTGGGCTGGGTCTCTGGTACTGAGCATCCTTTGCTCGTGAGTTCTGTATCTGACCCACAGTTTCTGAGACCCCGGCTGGGCCTCTCAGACCAAAGAGTCAGAGTTTCCACAACTCAAGAATGAGAACATCTTCTGCCTTAATCAACACTTGTTACCAAGAAAAACGGGGGGCTGGGTGGGAAAAGAGTTCTTTTCTCTTTATGTTAGAAGGGGAGAAAGGAGACAGAAGCAGCAGTATTCCTGTCCCTAAGTCAAAGCCGTCGCTCTTGGGGGTCTCAAATGCTCCTGCGAATGAAATGTTAAGGGGGGCGGTTTTGTCCCTGGGAGGCTTAGCTGATAATGAACTTCTGTATGTGAAAGAGTTAACCACACATTTACCGCAGAATGTCAACCCGATGAAAATTAAAACGTTGTCAGATAAGAAAAACAAGAGGTGTAGAAATATACCCATGTTCTTTCTCTGAAATCGAAAATCAGTTTTCCTTCAAACCTTTGAAAGCTGTTTCTTGGGACGAAATAATGGTTTTAGCAGAAATGTGCTATGCTGGTGAATCCTACCCACCGTCTTCCACAAGGGGAACCTTCAGAGAATTTAGACCACGGAGTCACGGAGATTTTCAACTCCGTAGCCACAGTTTCCACTATTTTAAAGAAGGCCAGGCACATAGGTGCGATGCCTGGTAGAAACTCAAGACCCAAGGGGAAACATAGGAAAGAAGAAAAACGTCACAGGAGAACATGGAGGCATCCAGAAGGAAGAGTCACTCGTCAGAACCGACACCCCATTCAGGTGTCACGTAGGGGCTGGCCGCACCAGCGTGGGCCTCGAGCATGTCAGGCACCCCAAATCCATGTGTCCTGGGAAGATGAGGATCAGGTTTGCCAGTAGCCACCCTCACCTCCCGGGGTGCCTCCCATACCCCTCACTCTGGGCACGCTCCTTCCTGCCTGCTCTCAAGAATACACTCCGTTTCAAACAAGTGTTTGGATTCACATTCATCTGAAGAAAACTTCCTGCCGGGAGCAATGGTGTCAGGGCATCGAGTGACTTGAGGCTGTGAGGTCGGACCCTCCTAGGTGGGTCTGGGTCCCCTAGGAGAGTCGTGAGAAATCCTTTGGGGGGAAACCATAGCCCTCGCCCAAACCCCATCACGCCAGCCCCCCACCCCTGTCTCAGATCTCAGCCCCCAGCAATAAAGTGAGGGGTAAAATAAAGTGTGTTGTTCTAAGGCCCCCAGGCCATGGTATTCTGCTAGGACAGCCTGCTCAGACGAAGACATCATTGTGTGTCTTGGATGGCGACCAGCCTTTCCATGGAGAACATCAGTCCCACTACGGAAATAGAGGCCACAGGCCAGCTGGAGGGAACGTGCTGATTTAGGTTCTGAGGTTCTGGGTGCTTCGGAGGCAGCCCGACTGCTTGTCTACTGTGACTGGCCTAAGACGGGTTCAGTGTAGACCAACAGCAGCTGGAACGTATTCCCCAAATCCACACATCAGTAGGCGAAGCCCCACAGAGAAAGGCGGGGATGAGGCTGTGTCAGAGTGAACTGATGATGGGGGTGGCCACACAGTCGGGAGGAGGGTGTTTAAGATTGTCGTATAGAAGAGGCCCAGAGCCCTCTCCAGTACTCCAGGAACTGGCCTCAGAAACGCAGCCTCAACTGAAAGGCTTTTGATGAGTTTACTCTGTGGACTCAGTCTGGGCTGTCCCCAACTAGGCCAGCACTGAAGGAAACAGACTCCAAGATCCCCAGAAAGTGAAGTGAAAGTGTGACTCTCTCTGTGACGCTATGGCCTGTAGCCCACAAAATTCCTCTGCCCACGGAATTTTCCAGGCAAGAATACTGGCATGGGTTGCCCATTCCCTTCTTCGGGGGGTCTTCCCATCCCAGGGATCGAACCCGCATCTCCTGCATTGGGAGGCAGGTTCTTTACTGTCTGCGCCAAGCCCCCCAGAGCACCTTTTAAAGTATCAGCTCTAGGGACTTCCAGTCCAGTGCTAAGACTCCAAACTGCCAGGGCAGAGGGTGCAGGTTCAATCCCTGGGCAGGAAACTGGACCCCACAGGTCACAACTAAGAGTCTGTATGCTGCAACTAAGACCCAGTACAGCAAAATAAATAAATAAATACAAATATTTTAAAATTCCTGCCTTCCCTAAACTCCTAGGCAGCACCTGCAATCGTGGTCTCTGATCAGGGCCATAGGTGAGCACTGTTCCTCTCAAGGGACACCCAGCTTAGGAGGTTTGACCACAGGTGATCAATTTGTAAGGGGTTTTCATGTTGGGCTTCCTCTTATTGAATTTAAATCCAAGGTGGCAGCATTTTTAAGGGCATGGGAACTGACACCTGTTTACCATGATTCAAGGGGAATTGCTTTGTGCTGAAAAGAACAGCTGGGAGCCGTCAAGGATGTGGTCGGAGCAGCGTGAACTGCATAGAGTTCCTCCCGTGGTGTGAGCAATGCCTTCAGTCCTGCTGGTGAACAGACGGGACGCAGTAGGGGAGAAGGCTGGCTGGCGGGGAGCCTGAATGGCTTGATCAGCACAGGGTGGAAGGGATGGGGCTTCACCCTGCGCTAGGATGTTTATTAACCACAGAATGTCAGAACTGAAAGGGACTTAGACAGCCTCTCTGTCATCTCCTCCGATGCACCGAGAAAGTGCCCACTCTCCCCAAGATGTGGCAGTCACCGCATGCTGGCCACCGATCCAGGCACACAATTGGCTTCCCCGGTCACCCCAGTAGTAGGCTGTTAGGAACATTCATGACGATTAATCCTACAACTATTTCATAGTCCATTATTATAAGCAAGACATTGAATTACAATAAACTGACATATACAGAATGCTACAGTGTTATTGATACAGCTGTAAATAAGAATCATTTCAGTGTGAGTAATGACTGTATGGCCATCCCTGCTGCTCCGTGTTATACACAATGCAGTGAGCCGGCAGCGTCAGTGCCCTGCCCAGCGTCAGCGCCCTGCCCAGCGGCACACAGTCAGTTCCACGAGGTCAGGATCCAGAGCCTCTTGGGGGAAGGCGCCCATGACTGCGTGCGCCCACCTTTCCTCCCATGTCTCAGCTACTTCCTGTCCCTGTGGCCACGGTAGCCTCTGACCTCCTTCCGCCCCACCCCCTGTGTGTCCTGTGAGGCAGGAAGGCCATCTCGGGCACCTCGCGCTGGGTTCGGGGGGCTGGAGCTTGGAGAGTGGAGAGTGGGTACTAATATGCAGAGATGGTTCAGACTGGACTCCCCAGGGACTGGGCCTTTGTAAGGAGTGTGGGGCCAGCGAGGCGAAAGGAGCCGGGATTCTGGGCACGTTCCCTGGGCAGCTGGAGGTGGTGGTGGTGGCAGCATCTTTCATTAAAACTGGAGATGACGGAGGACGAGCAGGCCGGCGGGGCGGGGGCGGGGCACCCAGCGCTGGCTGTACGGAACTTGGGAAGCCTGTGGAGAGGTGCTCTGGCTCTCGGCCGTGCAGATTGCAGGCCCAGCAAGCCGTGCTGACTGACCACCCACTGTATCCTGATTAGCTTAGGCAGGCTGCCTCGTCCCACCTCGGCTGAGGCCCCTGGAGGCTTGAAGGACCGGCCTGCTCCCGGCTCACCCCCAGGTCACTGAGCACCCTCAGGTGCTGCACCCCTTCCCCCATGGCACCTGCCGTCAGTCATACACACAGATCACAGGGCTGATGCCCTCAAGCCCAGACCGCCCCCATCCCTGCAGCTGCTCTGTGGCACGGGCTCCTCCCCAGGCACAGCCCATGGCCCTGCACTTGGCCCGGCTCCATGGCCAGCTCACAGCTCCACCCCACGGGTGCTCCCCAGCCTGCAGGACCGAGCCGTGTCCTCTGTCATTAACTTACTCGAGACTCTGCTTCCCCCTTCCTGCCTGTCCTGCAGGACTCTTCCTTGTCACTTTGCTCTGGGAAGCCTCCTGGCCCCTTTTCTCGGGTTGGGCATGACTCTGCCTTCCTGGACCACCTGCACTTGCCACACCTGTCCATCAGCTGTCCCCACCCTGCTAGTGCTGGCAGAGAGTGGTACCTGGTGATGGTTTTATAGGAAAACAGGATTACACAAGTTCAAGCCAGGTTCTGAATCCAAGCCCTGTGAAATCCCAAGTTCCTGAGCCCTTTCTACTCTCCCCAGATGCTTCCCAGTTGGGAATAATTCCAAGTAGGCAGATGAGATGGGGTAGATGATGAAAGGGGAGGCGTCCCGAGGTGCCAGGCTTTGAAATTGCAGGTGAGGAAACTATGTTTGCACAACAGGAACCCTGACTGCTGGAGCGGCTGCAGCTGCGGAGGGTCCAATGTGCAGAGGACATTCAGATGGACCAGGTCAGAAAAAACAGGGGATGCCAGGCAGAGGACGCATGCCCCATAGGCGGTGGGGGAACAACATGAGGTCTTTGATCAGGGAAGAGGCATTGTGAAAGTCGCTTTCAAGAGAATTGATCTGGGAGTGGATCAAAGAGTGACTTATAAGACAGAAAACTTCCCTCGGAAGCCCAGGGGAATTGATGGGACCGGTTAACTGCCTTCTTCCTCTGTACAAGGATGGAGCCGGCAGCCTGGCTCCGCCACTTTCTCAGTTTCCTCGCCTGTAAAATGGCAATGATCCCAGTGGCTCCTGACTCACAGGATTGCTGTGAGGCTTCGGTAAGATCACCGGCGTAGAAGGCACAGCCAGGAGCCTGGCTGGCCCGCAGTTCCTCTCCCAGGAGGAGCAGGAGGAACAGGAGGGTGGGAGTGCCTCTGCAGGAGCCCACTGCAAACTCAGGCTGGAGGAGCGAGACAGGAAGCCCTGGGAGAGGGAAAGTGAAACCCGATGGCCTGGTGAGTGAGTGAAAGGCGTTGAAAGTCAAAAGTGAAATAAAGGGCCTGTTGGCACATCTGAGCTGAAAACGCTCAATGTTTGCGGTCCCCCGCACTCTCCTGGGTGTCAGCAGGATGTCAGCGGAAACTGCCCTCGTATTGTTAAAAGGTGTTGGGGTTTGTAACTTTTTTTGGTAGTTGTTTGTTTTGCTTTCCACTTGAAATAAGGAGTTTTCTCTTCACGAAGATCCTTTTATTCTAAATCAGACGCTGAGCAGAGGTGTCACTACCGCAGGGGCCGGAAACAGATACCACACTCAGCTGGGTCTGCAGGCGCTACTGGTTTCACCCACTGGGGAAGCCGCCAGCCTGCCACAGCCAGGACTGGCGCCCGCAGCACAGCCTCCCCGAAACTCCCGGGAAACTCACAGGGCCCTGGGCAGGAAGAGGCTGACGTCAGCCCAGGCCGCGGGGATTTCAAGCAAAACTTGTAAAAACGGCTCCTCTGCCCTTTAACTATGTCACAGTCTTTCTCCGAGGAAATAGACCGATTCACTCCAAGGCCTTCATTTCATGAAACTATGTGTATATAGTTATACACATATATATGTACAGATTGTATACATGTGTACTAAGATCATGGCATCTGGTCCCACCACTTCATGGAAAATAGATGGGGAAACAGTGGAAACAGTGTCAAAATTAATTTTTTGGAGATCCAAAATCACTGCAGATGGTGACTGCAGCCATGAAATTAAAAAACGCTTACTCCTTGGAAGGAAAGTTATGACCCACCTAGATAGCATATTCAAAAGCAGAGACATTATTTTGCCAACAAAGGTCCATCTAGTCAAGGCTATGGTTTTTCCTGTGGTCATGTATGGATGTGAGAGTTGGACTGTGAAGAAAGCTGAGCACCGAAGAATTAACGCTTTTGAACTGTGGTGTTGGAGAAGACTCTTGCGAGTCCCTTGGACTGCAAGGAGATCCAACCAGTCCATCCTAAAGGAGACCAGTCTTGGGTGTTCATTGGAAGGACTGATGCTGAGGCTGAAACTCCAATACTGTGGCCACCTCATGAGAATTGACTCATTGGAAAAGACCCTGATGCTGGGAGGGACTGCGGGCAGGAGGAGAAGGGGACGACAGAGGATGAGATGGCTGGATGGCATCACCAACTCTATGCACATGAGTCTGGGTGAACTCCAGAGGTTTGGGTGAACTTAGGGAGGCCTGGCATGCTGCGATTCATGGGGTCGCAGAGAATCGGACACGACTGAGCCACTGAACTGAACTGAACTGAACTGATGTATACATATGGGCTTTCCCGGTGGCTCAGTGGTAGACTCTGCCTGCCAATGCAGGAGATATGGACTTAATCCCTGGGTCAGGAAGATCCCCTGGAGAAGAAAATAGCAACCCACTCCAGGACTCTTGCCTGGAGAATTCTATAGACAGAGGAGCCTGGAGGCTACAGTCCATGGGGTTGCAGAGATGGTCACAACTTAGTGACTAAACAAACATTTATATAGAGAGACACATATGTACATAAACACACACATACACGTATATATCCATAGTACATATATGTATGTGTATACATATATACACTATATATAGCATGTGTATACATTCATAACATATGTATACAACCTGTATATATCAGGTTGGCCAAAAATTTCATTCAGGTTTTTCTGAAAGATGTTACAGAAAAACGCAAACTTTTTTACAAACCCTATATATATGCGTGTGTATGTGTGTGTGTATATATATATATAGATACACATACATAGTTTAAAAAAGCCCTCTTCCTTTTAAATACCTAGCATAACCAGTCTGACTGGGTTCCCTTCACCCCTTTCTTGGAGAGGCAGGTCCCTCCTGGGTGTTTGAAACTGGAAAGCGGCTCACACACTGGTGAGGAGGTGCCGTCTGTCAGCTCTGCATGCTAATGATATGTCTACAACACCCGTGGGCTGTGGGAGCCATCTGTTTCTCCTTTAAGGAAAGTAACTGCTCCCACCAAAAATGTTCCTATTTTCTCGCTCGGGGAGTTTCTTGAGCAAAGGAAAGCTTCGCACATTTTCTCACTATGCTGTTCTAAATTCAAAATCCACGGTGTTTGATTGCAGTAGCTTTAGTAATTAGTAATGACAGAGCAATGCTTTCAGCCCTTGTTTCTGTCCCAGGTATTAGGGCAGTGAGAGTGTTCTTGAGTGACAATGTCAAGGACTGGCATAGGAACAGATGCTGTGTGTGTGGCCATCCACTCTTTCTTTGTATTTGCATTCTGAGTCTCAGCTCAGTTGGCACTGTCTGTGTGATGTCTTTTTTCTCCTGCTGGATGGTGGGTTCCTGGAGACCCAGGGCTAGGTTGCACCCGTCTCCCGACCCTGTATCTGATACATAGTATTTGCTTAATAAGTGTTAGCCAACTGAATGAGTGAACAAAGGAATGGCTGTCCCCAGCCGCCCTCCTGCGTCCCACCTCCACCTGCCACACCTGTCCTGCATGTCCGGTTCAGCGGCAGTGTTTTCACTCCAGAGAACTTCACAGCAGAGCGAACTCCCTCCATCATGCCTTGGACGCACACCTACCATCGCCTTTGTTTTCTTATTGCTGAGGCTACAGAAAGCAGGGAGGCTTCTGAAGGAGGTATCTATTTTGGGCCCAAACAGAAGAGTGGGTGATTCTGTGGGCAGAGATTCCTGAACATGGTGATGTTGACTCATGCCTGAAGGTGCTCAGAATTTCCTTGCTTCGTGGGCGGCTGGGGCAGACGTGGCTTGACTCGAGTGCTTTCTTTGAAGCCCAGTCAAATGCAGGAAAGACATCTCGAGCTACTGTTTGGCAGGTAGGAGGAGGGGAGAGCAGGATTTAGAGAATTTAAACTTAAGGGATTCTATAGGCCTGAAAACCCAGCCCCTCGAGCAGACGGCAGGCGGCTACTGGGTGTCTGGGATTGGATGTGGTCGGAACAGGCTTTTCATTTATCGACAACCACAGGGGCAGTGGGGCCTACTCAGAGCAGACTTTCAAAAGGAGAAACTAAACTTCTTTATTAATAGCAGTTTACGAGAATCATCAACAATGCAGGCCCTGCATGGAGCCAGCCTGGCTCCCATCCGGCACCCCCACACCCCCAGTTGTATTCCATGCAATAAATGATTCACCTCCATGAGACTCAATTTACTGGGTACGAGAAGGGGGTGAGAGCAAAGTGGACCTGATTTTGAGGATTAACAGAGGCGTTTTCACGTAGTGCCTGTGAGAGAGCTGTAAATATGAGCTCTTCTCGTTATCAGTCGTGTTTCCAACGTTTCTTAGAGATGT
Organism: Neotragus pygmaeus; assembly: GCA_006410875.1. Classification (NCBI taxonomy): domain Eukaryota; kingdom Metazoa; phylum Chordata; class Mammalia; order Artiodactyla; family Bovidae; genus Neotragus; species Neotragus pygmaeus. Next base: position 232,898 of record SJYV01054472.1, read on the forward strand.
TCCTGGGGGTCAGGGGTTAGAACTTGGTGCTTTTACTGCCCGGACCCAGGTTCAGTCCCTGTTTGGGGAACTAAGATTCCACAAGCCGTTGTAGTGCATCAACCTCCAAAAGTGTTTCCTGGCACAAGGTTGAAGGCAAAATAAACCTCAAAGGGAAAAGTGGGTGCTGGGAGCAGGGTTTGTGCGGGGCCTGCCCCAACCAGCCAGCCGTTCTGCAGTTCACAGCTCTGCCCACCTTCCTCATCTCCCTCTCTCCCGAGGGCCTCCTGGAGCCCACTGGGCTTTCCATACTCTTTAGAGTAAAGGGACCCATTACCTCCTTAGCATGCACTTTGTAGTCTTTAAAAACCTGCTTCTCTTTCTTCTTTTCAGAAAGAAGCATTTCACTCTTCCTAGTCTCCTGATCCACCCGGCCCTTTCGTTGTGTCTGGAGTGGTGGGTGGAAAAGAAGGCAGCCGGAGGCCTGACTCCACTGGCCTGCGCCGGCCACCCCGCTCATTCTCAGTGGCCTTCTGGTCACCCCTCCTGGGGTAGCCACACTTTGGTGCCTTAGAGTTTCTGCTGCCTGGAATCCTCCTGGGTCCCTAGCCCTGGGCTGAGCCGCTGGAGGCACCGTGACTGATGGAAAGCCGTGTGGACAGGATGGGTTAGGGGCAGACGGTCACGTGGGCAGTCAGGATCGAAGCCCTGGCGCTCAACAGAGATCGGGGCAAAATTTGAATGTGGGGAAATGAGACCCCGGACTTCTTGACTGTTACCCAGAGGTGTGATGAGGTCCTAGTGATGCTGACTCATGGCCCATTGTGGGAGTGCAGACTCCAGACCCCAATGACGTGTGTTACTAGAGGATCAAAGCGAGAGGGCAAGAACCCAGATGCCTCTTGTCAGAACAGAAGTACTAGATTTTATAGGATCACTAGGCATTTGAGCTTCATTTTTGTTCGGCAAACGACCAACATGGAGTAGGAAATATTTGAAACGTGGGGCATTTGCTTCTTTGCCCTCATGGACGCCTCAATTTTCAGTTTGTTGCTCAAGGAGTGTGACGCACATATACAACGCTAGCCACCTCATTGGGAAACACCACCTCTCAGCCAGCTTCTCCAACACGGCTTTCTGGGCGCCCCGGGAAGCACCTCTGGATGCCACGGTGTCGTCAGCTCTGCCGCCTAACATGCTGCTATGCTCAATCTTGTGTCTTTCCCAGACTGGTTTTCCCACTTTAGTTGCAAGTTTTTGTGGGGTGGACACAGCACCTGCTTCTTCTCTCCCATGACAGCTTCGCTACTCAAAATGGGGTTCAGGTACCAGGCACTTGGATCTCATGGAGGAGCTTGTTGAACTAGAATCTCCTCCCTCACTCCAGATATCCTGAATCACATCACATCTGCCCTGAATCTGTCTCCCATCAAGCCCCCTGCCTCCCCTGTATTACAGGTGATCTGTAATACATTGAACTTTGGGAAGTACTATGCTAGGACATCTATTCCCAGTGAATAGGAATAAAACAATGGCCTCGGACCAACCATGGAATCACTATTCTGTGGATTTCTATCCTAACTGCATCTTGAATCATTTGAGAAGCTTAAAAATAATGCTAGCCTTATGACCAGTTCTAATCCCCAGAGAGTCTGACCTAACTGGTCTTGGGTGGGACTTGGACATCATTTGTGAAAGTTTCCCAGATGCACATTTAATGTGCAATTCATGCCAGAAAGCGCTGCTCTAAATACATTTCCCAGTTAGACTTATGTTTTCTCACTGATGAAAGCAAATCCCAGAGTAAGCTCCAAACAAGTCAAAAGCTGGAAAATTCCTGGGTAATCTTAGGGTGGAAAATACCTAAAAGACCCAAAGATGATTCTAGTATTGTTTTCCCCGAAATGGGTGACTTATTTGAAAGCCTGGGGAAAGGGGGGATTCAGTGATAGCTGTTGAGTCATTGTCAAATACTGCTGCCTCCCTTGGCACGTCTTCAAGGTGGGAGTTGCTCAGCAGATGTTTTATCTCCAGTCTTAGGCCAGGAGCAGTTTGAGAGCAAAGACCTTTTCCTTCTCAGTAATCCTAATGCATGGATAGATTGATGGATGGATGGATGGATGATGGATGATGGATAGATAGATGAAAGAAAGGAAGGATGAATGAATGGAGAGATGGATGGATGGATGGAAGAAGGAAGGAGGGAAGGATGGATGGATGGATGGAAGGAAGGATGGGTGGATGGGTGGAAAGTAGATGGATGGATGTCACTGAGAGCTAATGTGAAGATATATGAGGAATATTGTACTGGAATAGGAGAGGCCTGGATTCTAGTCCTAGATCTCCACTTCTCTTGCTTCCCTGGTGCCTTTGGTTTTTCCTTGGCAACCTTTGCTTCCAATCTTTTCTAGGCACCCAGGCCTTTTAGGTTGCTTTAGCCAAGCCAGCTACACCTCCCTTACTAGTGAGGGTAACATCCTGTGTCTCATGTCCTCAGAGTATGGCTGCTCAGATATTAAAGAACCTGATTGGAGGTCTTAGCTGGAGACTCTGGTTGACAGGGAAGTTATTACCCCAAATATTACTCTCAAAATTTTGTGCATAAGAAAGTTTTCTAAGGAAACAAGTAGCAGCACTCCCCAAATTTGCTCAAGGACTCACTACTCAAGAAAGATGGAGCTAGATAGAGAGTGTCTATCACATTGTTCTTCCTGTTGGGAGTTTCAGGACGTGTACAGGAGTAACAGATGAGGGCCATCTCTATGTGGTAAGGTCATCACTGGGCTGTTTCCCACCTCCACCTCCTCCCCAGCCCCCGCCCCGGATAATACCTGGGACAGCAGCTGACTCCACCTAAGCAGAACTTCCTGAAGAAATTACTAGAATAGGTAGCAAAAGAGGTGGATGAGGGTGCGCATTAGTGGCCTCCAATCTCTCCTTCCCTGATACATGCCTTGATGAAAAGGAACAAACAGCAGGGTTGCAGGAATTTTAGGGAACCCCACGCTATGGCTTCAGAGGCTTCTCGGGTGGCTCAGATGGTGAAAGAATCTACCTGCAATGCAAGGGATGTGGGTTTGATCCCTGAGTCAGGAAGATCCTTTGGAGGAGGGCATGGCAACCCACTCCAGTGTTTTTGCCCGGAGAATCCCACGGACAGAGAGGAGCCTGGTGGACTGCAGTCCACGGGGTCACACAGAGTTGGACACAACTGACCAGCTAGCAATACTGTGACTTCAGAGGGCCCCGCTGGGCTGCGGTGACGCACACTGTCAGCCTGGAGACAGGAATCCTAGGTCCTGAGTTCAAAGGGCTCAGAGGCCATCCCTTGAGCCCCCCTGCCCAGCTCTTCATACCACTCGTGACCAAGGTTCTTCTAGGCTCTGCTCAGACACTTCCAGAGAAAGGGCGCCCAGGACTGTCTGGGGAGGAAAGGGTGGATCTAGGACTAGAATCCAGACCTCTCCTATTCCGGTACAATATTCCCCATATATCCTCACATTAGCTCTCCGGGGCGCTCACCAGAGAAAATCCATGGCCCAGGTCTTACCTCTTCAGTGGCAACCTCCCCCACTCAGACGCAGCCCCCTTCCTGCTCAAGGCTCCTTCCTTCTTGGTTTCGCACTGCCACCCAAAGACTGGGGCAGGGAGCAGAGGAGGAACGAAAGCCAAGAATCACTCGTAAGGCCGAGGACCCACGGGTACGCGCTTGAGGGCTCTGAGGTGCGAAAAATATGAATATCATCACATATGCGTATGTTCATTTTCTCAGAGGGGAAGTTAAAAAACAGGGATTGGAGGGGCTTCCCTGGTGGCCCAGTAGCTACTACTGCGTGCTCCCCATGCCGAGGGCCCAGGTTCCCTCCCAGGCCAGGGACTAAGCTCCCCCGTGCCGCAGGTAACCATCTCACATGCTGCAGCTGAGACTTCACAGGCCACAACTAAAGGCGCCACGGAACTCAGCGCAGATCAAACAGCCCGTGTGCCACGACTAAGACCTGTGCAGCCAAACACACGAATGAAAGTCAGTATTAAAAGAAACAGAGGCAGGAGGGGAGCAGAGAAGAACCAAAATTCTGCCCTGATGGCCTTCCTGGCCGGCACACGTGCCCCTCTGAGGCTCCCCCGAAGTGATTAGGAAGCCTCAATTTAACCGCTTTCAAGGATGCAAGGGCTTATAGCTTTTTGAAGCAATTGACTGAATGAAGATCCTCTTTCCTCTCCTCCCAGGGAATGACCTGGGATGAAGAGGTTCCCGCTCATGTAAGCCCTCCCCTAGGAGAAGCAAGGACATAGACTGAGGGCAAAAAGGCCCCAAGAGCAAATAGCAGAAGCCTCCCCAGCAGGGAGCGGTATTACAGCTGTCACCCTCCCTGAAGCCGTGGTCCCAGCCCGAGCACAGGATGGAACCTCCCAGAGGCTGGAAATAACCCAGATGACACGTCAGCCTTGGCACTTGGGCCTCCAAAGCTCTCAACCCGGACCCTGCTGTATATGTCTTCGGTTTGGAAACTTTTTCATCTGAAAGTACCCCAGCTTGCAAAGGCTTTTTGACAGAGCTTATTTTATTTCCTGTTCAGAATTCTTGACATACAGCAAGAGAACCAGAAGGCAATCTCAGGATCAGCCCCGTCAACCTTCTCATTTTACAGAGAAACTGAGGCCCATGGAGATCCAGCAGTTTGCCCTCAAATCACGCCCTTCACCCCCCTGCAAAATTCAGCTTCCTCCTAACATTTCTCTGCTCTGGCCTCGGGGGACATGGCCCCACTTCCCAAAGGAACTATCTGCTGGTCATGAGGCGGTGAGGGGGGCAGGGAGTGAGGAAGGGCTGGGGGGAGGGCCAGCCCGACGTGAGGGCGACTGTAGCTCTGATGAGAACGATCTCAGCAAGAGGTGGCGCAGGCGCCTGCAGACCACTCAAGGCTTTGCTCAAAGAAGCTAAGAACTCTTCTCTTTGCACATCAACCATTCTTTACAGCTGACTGTCTTTCTGGTGCCTCGATACTCTCAGATCTCAAAAGGAGCAGAGGTACAGGTGATTAACAGCACCGCCTATTTAAGAAATGCTGTTTTTAAAGAAAGTAGCAGCTGTTTTATGAGATACTCCCTAAGTTTACCAAATCCATACACACACACACACACACACACACACACACACACACACACATGGTTATGATCTATCCATCTATCTATATACGCTACCTTCTCCAAGGCATATCTTAAAGATAAGCAAGAAACGTGGTAATAACACTTTGGGATCTAGAGAAACTGAATGATTGAATGTGAAGGGTTAAGCGTTTGTGTTTTAATGACAAATGTGAAGATGGAAATTCCAGTGTGGGCAGTCATCTTTACAAGAAGGGATAATTAGGTGAAAATATCATCTTCATGGGTTTCCACACTGTGTGTGTGTTTTTGAGTCTAGGGCATGCAGATTTGATCACAGAATTCCTAGAATGAAAGAAAGATGATGAAGGCACAGATAAACTCTCAGAATTTCCACAGTGCTGAGAAAGGCACCATCAATAACGTGCCTGTTGGCAACATCAGGAGAACTCTCTTTTCAACCACATCCCAAGACCCAGTAATACAGAGACTAAAAACACCCACGTTGACCAATACACTCCCTGTCAGCAGCCCTCACAGTTTTAAATGGTGGCTTTGGAAATTTTCAGAATGAAAATCAGCCTTATGAATCAGCTAGAAATTGCATCTGTTGACAATCTGATTGATTTTGTTAGTGACCTCTCCCTTCCTAGGAATAAGATTTGTTTATTTTAAGACTGAGCTCCTCTGGGGGGAAAAATTCTGAGAGGAGATTATTTCTGACCCTGGAGTGGTTCCTAAGCCATGTGTGGATCTCAGAAATTCAGCCCCTATCATTCTCCTTATTGGTCTGCCCACCTTTCTCTGTGGAGTCACCTCCATAGAGCTTGGTCCCTGCCCAACAGTGAACAGAAAGAGCACTCGGTGGAAAGGACTGGGTTTGAGTCCTGGCCACGTCACTGGCTCTGTGGCCTCTGGGTCTTGGGGTCTTTTTCATCTGGTGGGTTGGTGACATCCACTTTGCAAAGGGACTATGAAGGTGGAAGGAAGACATGTGTCTGGCCTACACAAGGTACTTTGTGCTCAGTCGCTCAGCTGTGTCCGATTCTTTGGGACCCCATGGCCTGTAGCCCGCCAGGCTCCTCTGTCCATGGGGATTCTCTAGGCAAGAATATTGGAGTGGGTTGCCATTTTCTCCTTTGCGGATCTTTCCAACCCAGGGATCGAATGTGTGCCTCTTCTGTCTCCTGCATTGGCAGGCTGATTCTTTACCACTGCTCCACCTGGGAAGCCCCGTAAGGTACCCTATAAATGGTAAACTTTACTTTCTCATTGTCTTTGATTGATTCCCGAATGAAATTTAAAATCCTCAACTTGGGGTCATCCAGTCTTAATCCCCAGGAGCCCCATATCTCCACCCGAGGCTGAAGGCTTTTCCTGGCGCTCTGCCGCGTCTCTGCGCGTGTGGTCTGGAATCCCCATGGAGGGAAATTCACTGACCCCTCGGGGCTCTTGGTGCTGCCGCTTTTGTGACACCTTCCCAGATGGCCCCTGCTCCCGTAGATCTTATCCCACCCCACCCACACTGGTGTCATAACTCTCTTCTCCTCACCAGGTGATATCCCTTTTAAGGTGAGGCTATGTTTTGTTCACGTTTGTATCTCCTGCACTGTTGAAAAGGGGAACAAGAGGCGTTGGATAGCTTTTTGAAGATGTGATCAGATCATTCACATTCTCAGATAAGTCACCAACACCTGTCAGGAACACGCACTTACTCGAAATGTGCTCCCTAGAGATGAGGCCCAGTGAACTGTAAAGACTTTTCTGTTCCCTTGGCCTGCCTCTCACTTTGCAAAGACCCAGCAGAGGCAGAAGTCACGTTATAAGTCTTCCTAAAATCATGTCCACTTTTCACTTTAAAGTAAAGAAGATCCTACCCCTGGGTCAGTTCNAGATGAGGCCCAGTGAACTGTAAAGACTTTTCTGTTCCCTTGGCCTGCCTCTCACTTTGCAAAGACCCAGCAGAGGCAGAAGTCACGTTATAAGTCTTCCTAAAATCATGTCCACTTTTCACTTTAAAGTAAAGAAGATCCTACCCCTGGGTCAGTTCATAGCCCAGTGACTGGTCACTTCCCCTCAACAGGCCAAAAAGACCCCTTATGCATCATTGTATTTCACTTCTTAACACATCTTTCTGTGGCCACTTGGCATTGTTATATGTCTAGAAATGAAGGATATTAAATTATAGATGCTGATATGTCTTCCTGCACAAGCAAGGGAGGACATTTTTAGAAAATTCACATGCCGTTAGGAAGGAGGTTTGAGGCTGAAATTGGTGGTTTCTTATTTCTTAAAAACAAAAAAACAAAAACCAGAAACTGACAATATCTTTCTGAAAGGATGAATGAAATGCAAAACTTTCATATATGTACACATACATACACACATATATATACATGCATAGCAGCAGCAGTAGACACATGAGAAGATAAGAATTAATGCTCTCAAAATGATATGCTTATATATTTTTTAAAAACTTCTATAAAGTTGTACATACAAGGAGCTTCCTAGGTATCGTTTCCTTAGGCAGTAAAAAACAAAGTACACATCCTTGAAGCTTAACTTTTCTGAGATCCTAAATGATCCCAGTGCTTCAAATATGAGTTACTGACATCTGAGACACATTCACCTGGTATTGGAGAGATTTCTATCTGATTTCTAGTATTATCCTTATGGCCAGTGGAAAACTAAATTCATTGGAAAATAAAATCTCTTGAGGAATCTGTGCATTAGTATCTGGTTAACAGTCAAATATCACACTGCTATGTTCTTCCCAGAATCAACTGTCAAAGACCTTGAGTGACAAGAACTCCCCATTCCGAGTTCTCTTTATAAGTTGGTGATGACTGAGGCAAAGAATGGGGCCTTGACGGGCCATGGACACAGGGGCAGAATCCAGGGTCCCGTCCCCTTCCTGTACTTTCTACTTAGATGCCCCTTGTATAGTGTGATTGGGAAGAGTCTACACCCTTAGCCTTCCCAGGACTCCAAAGGCACCAGCGACCCCTTACCTGTCGCGCAGCCAGGTACCACGATGAATGCGAAGAACGTCCACATCAGCAAGCTTGGCTCCATCCTCTTGGCCCCTGGAACCACTGCCGACATCGGGGCCGGGAAGAGAAAGTGTTGCTCTGCAGAACGCCAGGTTTCCTTTCAGTCTCTTGTTGGCATCACACCGGGAGACTGGGGAATGAAGGGTGAGTCCCCTCAGGTTGTCATGCTTGCCGGTCCGTCAACCTCTAGGGCAGTCAGTGCTGGCTCTGTATAAGTATTAGCCTGGGTTCCGCAGCCAGGAAATTGTGCGTACCACTCTCTTCTCTAGTCTGAAATATAGGAAGTGGTTTTAACCAGGTTTTTTTTTTCTTTCTTTCTTTCTCAAGTTCAGTTGCTGGGAGGTGTGGGCTGGGGTTGGTGAGAAGGATTGGGGTTCGTTTATGAATCCGTTCTTCAGCTTACCCCTGAAAAGGACAGGGAGATTCCCGCTGCCGTTAAAGCAGGGTGAGCAAGCGCTTCTTGGCAGTGGTCTCAACTAGAGTTTCATAAGCTGATGTCACCGTGAAATTGAGGTCCTGGACTTGCAGCTCCCTGGGGAGTTGGCAGGTGCCACTCGAGATGAAGGGGCGCAAGGTCATGCCGAGCAATCTTGGCCCTAAATGGGAATTTCCTAAAGCTGTCTGACCACGGAGCCCTTGAAGAAGTCCACTGGGTCTCCGGGTGGAGTCTCCAATACTCAGATAATTGAAGAGGAAGCACAGACTGCCCCACGCTCAGAACTCCTGAATACTCTCTCAAGACTTACAATCGGTACTAGCCATAATTCTCTCACCATGATGCCCTGGAACCTGAATATGAGTTGTCATTTTATAAGATGTTTTGCCACCAGGTGTGTTTTTCTCTTGAAAGATCATTACTAAAAGTAGATTTTGGTTTTCAACGTTGGACTTTTTCTTTTCTTTTTTTTTCCGGAAAATTGAATCTTGCTTTCCTGTTTAATGATCAGAGCTATCTTCTGATTTTCACAGAATAGTTGACTATGTTTTGCCCTCTAGAAATTCATGTCATCGTGTATTTATAGTAAAATAAAATTTTTTAAATTTAATTTAATTAATTTATTTTTTTACAAAGGATTTTTTTTTTTTTTACTTTATTTTACCTCACAATACTCCATTGGCTCTGCCACACATTGACATAAATCCACCACAGGTGTACACGAGCTCCCAATCCTGAATCCCCCTCCCACCTCCCACCCCACAATGTCTCCCTGGATCATCCCCACGCACCAGCCCCAAGCAAAATGGGCCAAAGAACTAAATAGGCATTTCTCCAAAGAAGACATACGGATGGCTAACNTATACATGTGGGGGTTCATTAAACTGAATAATATCATAAACACATGATGAAGTTACGGACAGGGACCAGAGACCAGTAGGCTGACAGCCGCATCATGACTGTTGTCATGGAGACGACATGCCGTGGAAAGGTGGAGACAGCCAGCAGGTCCCCCGGGCCACCCTTCCCTTCTTCTCGGGTGAATGATCAGAGCGCATTCCCTACCCCCTGGAGCTAAGTGTGGTTCTGTGGTGATGCTCTTGCCAAGAAACATTGGCAGAAGTGGCGTTTAGCACCCCCGCCTGTTTCCCTTCTTTCTCATCGTTCCGTGGCTGGAACGCAATGACCAGAGTCATCCTGGAAGCTGAGTGCTCCCCCTGGGTTCCTGAATGCCCGGAGCACAGCTACCCATGAATTGTCATTTAGGAAACCAGTAGACTTTCTGGTATATTAAGTCGAGTTCTTGTTGGGTTTTTGTTTCAGCAACTTAGCTTACCCTGACTGATATCATTGGTTCCCACAAACGGATCAAACATCATGTGCTCCTGGATCAATAACTTCCCTTGGGACGGCAGGTTGGCTTAGGGAGGACTCAACCATTCTCAAATCCCATAAGAACTGTCATAATAGTCTCAATCTGACTCATCATAAATGGAAAAAAAAAAAACCCCAGCACTTTGTGAGCTTCTAACCAAAAATGTTTTCCCTTACCCTTTCAAAATGTGGGACTCTAAACATTAAATCTAGGTAAGTGATTCATTTATTTGACATGTTATTTGATTGAGGTTTCTTCCTAATATTAATGTTTCACATAAACACACCTTGACCTTCAAACGAAGACGTTGGTGAAGTTCAAGTAGCTAAGCAGCACCTAGTCCACTAGTAAAGCAGCTGGGAAAAAAACATCTCGAAGTACTTAATGGATTGTGATGATAAAATATCTACATTCATATGAGTAAAAGTCACAAAGTCTACAGAATTTTTCTGACAAAATAAGGAGACCAGCTCCTGGGGCTAAGGTGGATGCATATAAGACAAATAACTTGGTCAAGTTTTACAGTTTGCACTGAGCTGGACTTTCCATCATAGTCTCCTGACCTTGACAGCACCGGGTGGAGGCAGAGACAGGAGAAGAGGGCAGACCCATTTTGTCATGAATTGTGTATATATTGTACCGAGGCTCCATAGAGCAAAGCTGCTCCCCATAGTGGATTCACGATTCCAGAGGAAAGACACTAGACTACCACTTTCTAATCCTCAGACTCAAAACCCTGTGCTGAATTTCATTTTACCTGCCTTCACTCATCAAGGTCATTTTAAGACTTGCATGTCGTCTAAGTGGCATGTAGCCTGAATAATAAGATGTTTGCCCAAGCTGTCGGCTAGGAATTTGGAGTTTCCTGTGCCCAGATCAAGCTGTTGTGGTTAAGACTGGATGGAACCAATTACCCTTCAACTGGGCAGGCGTGCGTGTCTGCGTGGCGACCTTTGGAAGGTAACTTAGTCACTCCTGCACAGAAAGATAATCATGGCATCTTTTTCCAACTGTCTTTCCCCTCACTCCCCATGCCTCAGACCATCCTGCTCCTTCAGTCTGCATCCCAGAAATACTCCAGCCCCTTGCCGTCGGGGAGTCAAGTGAGATTTGCTTTTCTGTCTCTCACGTGGCTGCCTTGTGAATAACCCCTCTCTGCTTCAAACCAAAGGTCCTAGCACTTTGTCTTGCTGTGTTGAGTAAGACGAACCTGGTTTAGTAACAGACTGACACTATCACAGCACTTGCTTTGCTGTATTATCATCCACTGTTTTTTTTTTTTAACTTTTGATCGTTTTATTTTGCATTGAGGTGTAGCTGCTTAACAATCTTGTGATAGTTTCAGGTGAACAGCAAAGGGACTCAGCCATATATATACATGTATTTATTCTCCTCCAAACCCCTCTCCCATCCAGGCTGCCACATAACATTTACCAGAGTTCCTTGTACAACAGGTCCTTGTGGTTATCCATTTTAAATATAACACTGTCCACCCCAAACTCCCTAACTATCCCTTTCCCCTCATCCTTCCCCCGGCCACCATAAGCTCTTCTCTAAGTCTGTGAGTCTCTTTCTGCTTTGTAAGTTCATTTGGATCACGTCATTAGATTCCACATATAAAGGATGTCATATGATATTTCTCCTTCTCTGTCTGAAGACACTCTCTAGGTCTACGCATGTTGCTGTAAATGGCATTAATTCATTCTTTTTAATGGCTGAGTAATATCCTGTGGTATATATATACCACATCTTCTTTATCCATTCCTCTGCTGACGGACATTTAGGTTGCTTGCATGTCTTAGCTATTGTAAACAGTGCTGCAATGAACATTGGGGTGCATATATCCTTTTGAATCATCTTTTTCTCCATCTGCCCAGGAGTGGGATTGCAGGGTCATATGGTGCCTCTATTATTAGCTTTTAAGGATCCTCCATACCGTTCTCCACAGTGGCTGTACCAATTTACATTCCTGCCAACAGTGTAGGAGGTTTCCCTTCTCTCCACACCCTCTCCAGCATTTATTGTTTGTGATTTTTTTCTATGATAGCCATTCTGGCTGTTGTGAGGTGATATCTCATTGTAGTTTTGATGTGCATTTCTCTAGTGATGAGTGATGCTGAGCATCTTTTCATGTGCCTCTTGGCCATCTGCATGTCTTCTTTGGAGAAATGTCTTCTTAGGTCTTGTGCCCATTTTTTGAGTGGGTTGCTTGTTTTGATACTGTTAAGCGTCATGAGCTATTTGCAAATTTTGGAGACTAGTCACTTATTGGTCATATCATTTACAGATATTTCCTCCCAACCTGTGGATTGTCGTCATTCTGTTTTTATTTCCATTACTCTGGGAGACGGTCTCATCCCCACCTTCATATGCCTTTTCTTCCTCTAGTCTGGTTAATCTTTGTTTTGGGGGGGGGAATCTTTGTTTTGCTTTTGAGAATTTGATAGACTCTCTAATTTCTTCCCTTGGAAAAAAATATACATCAATACATCCCCAGGAAGTTAGGAGTCCATTTCAGAAGAGTCTCCGTCACTTTGAGGACTTAGATGAAAAGATTTTCATGCCAAGTTACGGGCCTCTGGACAGCTGAATTCACATGACCCAACCCAGAGCGTGACATGTGGGCATCCAGTGGCTATTTGTTAAAATACATACCTATAAGAATACAACCAGCATCTATTAAGGCAACTTCAGACACATTCTTCATGAGCACACACTGAAGGTGTGTTTCAAGCCTACTGCCAGATCATTTGCAATCAGTCCAGGTCAAAGATCTCCTTCCTGGTAGAGCTTATTTTTGGAAGAAAAGATGACACAGACAGATTATGTTCAAGAAAGGAAAGTTTGGTTAAAGGTAACTAAGTTCCTCCCAGGAGAGGCAGTCAACTGTTCAAGTTGAATCTCAATTTTTCAGGAAGTTGCTCAATTCTGTTATCAGAAACACTTGGTACTTCCCAGAAGAGACCATTCATTGCATCAGACAACACATTTCTGACCCAGACTGCCTTTTCTGAGGTTTGTGACAGTTTTGTAGCAGTAACAAAGTGATAAATACTAGTGATAATGATAAGAGACATAGAAGTTCAGGAAGAGAAAAATTCAGGAAGACTGATATGATCTGGAATGTCTCAGAACTGTCCTTGAAGGATGAATGGTAGGTGGATACTGGGGTAAGAAGGCGTGGCCTATGGTCGAATAGAAATAGAGGTAGGTAGACAGAAGATGGGCTTCCCTGGTGGCTCAGATAGTAAAGCATCTGCCTGCAATGTGTGAGACCTGGGTTCAATCCCCAGGTTGGGAAGATCCCTTAGAGATCAGAATGGTACCCACTCCAGTATTCTTGCCTGAGAAATTCCATTGACAGGGGAGTCTGGCGGGCTACAGTCCACGGGGTTGCAAAGAGTCAGACATGACTGAGCAACTAACACACAACACAGACCAGGGGGTGGGAGCCAGGAGTAGAAGTGTCAGCTGGATTTAGACTGAAGTGGACCTCAAAGGACAGAATGAGATGTGTGGACTTCAGCCACTGATGAAGTCTAAACAGAGGGGGACATATTCAAGTGACATCATAGTTAGCCTGAGCTGGTGCCGCAGAAAGGAAAGATACAGGGACAGAGATCCTGAGATGCTCTTCAGGCAGGAAATAACAGGACCTGAATGAGGGGATGATGCAAATTGGAATGGCAGAAGGGTTACTGTCAGAATATATGACCGCAGCTTGTAATACCTGGTATTTGGAGGCAAGAGGTAGGGGACGGACATTGTGAACTTTGGCAGAGGTGAAATTCATTGATTTGAGTTTCACCTTTTCCTTCCCTTGAACATTCCCAGGCAAAGATGCTAATAAGTGTGAAATGAAGAGACCAGTGGGAAGTGGTGCAACAAGAAGACCGAGGATGTTCAAACCCAGGTGCATGAGGCTGAGGTTAGGTGAGTGGCAAACAGGTGGGTTAATGCAGGGCTCCCCAACCTCCAGGATCTAGTACCTGATGGTCAGAGGTGGAGCTGACGTAATAACAAGGAAATAAAGTGCACAATAAATGTAATGCGCTTGAATCATCCCCAAACCATCTCCCCCCACCGCCGCCAGTCCGTGGAAAAATTGCATTCCTTGAAACCAGCCCCTAGTGCCAAAAAGGTTGAGGACTGCTGGATCAATAGGGAGGAGTTAGTTGTTCACTCGTGGCTGTCTATCATTCTTGCTCTCTTGTTCCATCCTTGGAGACACGAACTTTGTCATTTATCATCCAGACTGTCCTAAGCCTTGGCTCTCCAATCTTTCCCTGCACCCCTCATAATGAACAAATTACAACAGACTGCTTCTGTTTATCAGAATCTAGGTTGGGGAGGGAGGGTAAAGGAGCCGCAGGCAAAAGAAGAAGAGACGGTGAGAAGTCAATCCTCCTCTTTTACTTCTCCTTCACTTGCCATTATGGCTTTGTCAAAGGTCATTTCAACCGTGCCCCTTGTCCCAAGTTGCACAGCTTCTCCTGTGAAAGGCAGATAAAAGAAGCGGATCATGAAAGACTGAATGCAGAAACAAAAGGATGAAGCAAGAGAAAGGGTAGGACAATTAAGAGAGAGATAAGAAGAAAGTGACTGCAGTGAGACCCTGAGTGCCCCCTGGGGATGCCGATCCCGATCCCTGGAGTTGTCCTCCCGCAGATGATGGGTTGCTAAGGTGAGCTCTCTATTGAACCCACCTATTGCTGTTTTCAGGTTTTAAAATGCCACTTCTCTAAGATGTGCTTGCAAAATGGGCGTGAGTATACGCATCAGAGAAGTCAAGGCCCAGAAAACGTGCTCCATTAAAAAAAAAGAAATGCTGGACAGAGAGGAAGTAGGGTTGAGAGAAAGTGGCAGAGAAGGGATTGGGATAGCATGGAAAATTAAGGGGAATTTAAAATCACTGGAAGATTTTGCAATTTGCTCTGCAACGTTAACCCTTTCCCCCGACATTCTCTGAAAATCTTGGCTCTGGTGCCCATTTCCTGCTTGTGCCTTTTGGAGTTGATTTCGCGTGGAGAATGGATGGGTGCAAATGCTGAGCACAGCTTTCTTCGACAGATTGGCACAGGAGAGACAGCTGTTAGCTCAGAGCTTCATGATTCTCTCTGATCTTTCCTGCCTCTGCCTTTTTTTTTTTTTAAACCATTTTATTTTTTTCTAGCATCTTCAAGGGAAGTTCAAGAAAGAGAAAAGGTGAGACTTGGATAAAAAGGATTTCACCTTTGTCAAGTCCTGCGTCAACAGAAGTTGACAGCACCTACATTTAAACATGCACTGTGCTAGGACCCGGGGGCATCTGAGAAATGAGGGCACAGCCCTGCTCAGGGTCTCCTCAAAGGTGAAAGAGAGGCGCCCTCCACAAGGGGAATGACTTGAGTTTCAGGGCGTCTTAGCCACCAGGGCTGCCCTGCCTCACCCAGCCATACCACATAAAAGCAGCCTTCTCTCTCATCTTGTACCTCCTTTCTCAAGCAGAGCAATGTGCTGAGCTGTGGTCTCAGAGTCAGAATCCAAGAGAAGAGAAACTTTGCTCTGCTGGATAGAGGCAGTGCAGAGGTAGTGCGGGGAGTCTGCTGTTTAGATAGCGGATATAGGCTTCCCAGGTGGCGGTAGGGTTAAAGAACCCGCCTGCCTATGACAATGAGACATCAAAGACGTGGGTTCGATTCCTGGGTCGGGAAGATCCCCTGGAGGAGGAAATGGCAACCTACTCCAGTATTCTTCCCTGGGAAATCCCATGGACAGAGAAGCCTGGAGTTCTACAGACTATGGGGCCTCATAGTCAGACATGACTGAGCAACTGAGCACTCACAGGCCTTATCCAGTTGAAAAAACAGGTGGTTTTCCCAGGTCTGTGGAGTGATGTCCCAGGTCTTTCTGTCTTTGACCTCTTAGTTATGGACTTGAAATCTCCACTAGAAGTCCCACAGTTTACTCTTTCCTGTAGTTCGTGCGCCCTGGCGAGCATTCTTCAGTATAATTCAGTTCAGTGAGTTCTGGGAGAGGCAAAAGGAAATTTACAAGGGCTCCTGCTCTCAAAGAGCCCACAGTCTAATCATGGGGGTTGCAGGTTAGAAAAGCCCCAGCTAACTGCAGACACATCTGTCATCTTGATAATCCCCCAAACTGAATCAATCCATGCAAGAGAGGATGCAGTGTGGAGGTCTTCAAACCACGCTTGTTAGACGGTGGATGGTATCTGCCATGGCTGATACCTGCTGTCACTGAGAGGGACAAAACAGTACCTCAGATTTCACCCCAGTTGTTACTATGAAAACAGTCTTATTTCTCTCAAACTTGTGTCGAGAGAATTCTGCTGCAAATTCTACGAAATCTACAGGTGCATCCTGTTATTGAGACGCTGAGTTGAATTTCTACAGTTTATAATTTCCACCAGATCTCACTAGTCAAAGGGTACCATGGAAAAAAACAAAACCCACTATGCATCAAATTCCTCTCCCCGACTCACACATCTGATATCCAAGGAGCTATGGCTTGCTCCCCCTCCCCCCAAAATACAGGGAGTGAATAGCTGGTTTGCATGAACCAAAAACCAAGTCCTCCATCTTGAATGGTTAAAAAGGGACTTTGCTGTCATTTTGCAGCTTATGAGGACTTTTCCAGTGGGATTCCACCAAGGTTGTCCAAAAGTGAGGTTCCTTTTCTGCCTTTCCGTTTGAGAGCAGGATGTGTTTGCTATATGGAGTCCAGTAAAAGCCCCCTCACCTCTTCCACTGTGGCTCTAGCTCAGGGATGGATACTAATGCACTTTCTCTCTCAAGCCAGTGATGATCAATTACCAATAGTTGCCTGGAGCAGGTTCTGGGCTGCGTCTGGGCTCAAGGGTTGGGGGTATTCGGAGGGTGCGTAGACCTGTATCACTGTTTTGTCTAGACCTTTACCCAGCTTCCCACACGGGCTTCCCTGGCTCAGGTGTGTCTCTCACTCCTCAACAATTCTTACTCATTAGATTCGGCTTAATC
Source organism: Neotragus pygmaeus (assembly GCA_006410875.1). Taxonomy (NCBI): domain Eukaryota; kingdom Metazoa; phylum Chordata; class Mammalia; order Artiodactyla; family Bovidae; genus Neotragus; species Neotragus pygmaeus. Next base: position 249,845 of record SJYV01054472.1, read on the forward strand.
TTTCTAAAGAACATTGTGATTTTTTCTCTTCTTTTATCCAAAACTTAGAATCTTAGGAATCCTTAATGTCCTTGAAATTAAGCCCAGGATCCTTGGCCTGGTACTCAGGGTCCTTTATAATCTGCCCTAACCTCTCTTTTCAACATGAAATTCTCCACCTCTCTGTTTCACGACAGCTCTGCTACAGAAAAAAACAAGAGAAAGCAAAAGTCATCACCTTCTCACTAATCTCCCTAGGTTCTCTCTGCCAGGTCTTCAAGGCCAAATCTAAGTCACTCTTTAAGATCCAGTTTGGATGCTCCTTCCTGAAGGGAATCTCACCTAATCTCTCTTTCCTGTGCCTCAGTAAAACCAATGACAACCACTAACAGTGATGAAATGTGTGCAACAGGGCAGGCCCTGTGCTAAGCATGCCATATATCATCTCCCCAACCTCTTGTAAAAATGGATGAGGTCAGTGTAACCATCACAATTTCCATTTTACAAATACTGAATCTCCTTGAGGTTGTGAAACACCCACACTCCCCGTTACCTGGGAGTGGGAGACCTGTCTGAGCCCCAGGTCTACCTGCCACATCCCCTCGCTCTCAGGACCCTTCCCAACTTCTAACTGTGTCCTGGGTCTCTGGAGACACGTCTGATCGTTCCTACTCGACTCCACGAGTCTTAGAGGCAGGAAGTGCCTCTACGTCCTCTTTAATTCCCCGTGTGGTACCTGGCACAGAACAGACACTCAGTAAGCGTCTGCTGAAGCGTGACACTCAGTAAGCATCTGCTGAAGAGCAATCACATGGGGAACCCATTCCGAGCTCTGCTTTTGAGAGCCGAGTCATATGCTATCAGTCTTCACCAGTTTTCAGCAGGCT
>SJYV01054472.1:261685-294744 GCA_006410875.1 Neotragus pygmaeus
TTTTTTAGGTTTGTCCTTAGTGATCTCTCTTAGTTTTTAAACTGAATGGTTAACTCTTTAATATTCAGCGTTTTTTTCTTTTCTTTTAAAGGCATTTTGGCCCAGAAATTTTCCTATTAAAACAGAATTATCTCCATGTTACATCCTATATGTCCCACATGATATATTAGTTGCTTTTAAATCATATAATTCTCTTTTTCTCTCTCTCTATATATATATTCTAATTTTGTCTTTGACTCCTCAGTTAGTTAGATGCACATTTCTTAATTCCCTAGCCTATGAGTGTTTCTAGTTATCTTTTTATTGAATTTGTAACTTTATTGCATTGTGATCTGAGCAGATCAGAGAATGTGATCTGTATGACAACAATACTGAGAAGTATATTGTGGTTTATTTTATGGCCAAGTATGTGTCAATTTTCATAAATGTTCCTTGTACATGAACTTAGAAATAATGTGTATTCTCCAGTCCTTGGATTTAATGTTCTATATTCATCTGTCAGATCAAATCTCTCATGGCATGTCCTTATCGAAGGCAATTTGGCATTATGTAGCAAAATTACAAATGCATTTTCTCATTATTTCAGTATTTTCAGTTACAGATAAAAGATAAATACTGATATGCTTTTTCAAGTGTGAGTTACAAATTCTTTAATATGCAAATATAAAATTGGTTTATCATAGCTTCTACTAAAGCAAAAACAACTAAAGTGTCCATTAATAGGGAACTATTTGTATAAACTAGATTTCAGCTTTATAACTGGTGGCTATGTAGCTGTAAAAGGAATCAGCAGGAGAATTCCAATCAATAAAGGTAGAAGGAATAAGGGGAATAGAACATATACATTAGAACATCACAGTAATGCTTGTTGTAGGCAAGATACAGATTAATGCTAACATTAGTGAATGAAACTTTAAGGAGAAACAGGTTCTTTTTTAGCCTCAAATGATCTCTCTTAAAATATTAACTATTTGATGCTCACAAATCAAGAAATGAGCATAACCTAGGTAAAAAAATTATGAAATTGCAATCAGACATAAATGGATACTTGAGAAATGAAAAGATATGATACAGAATTACAAAGGTGTCAGTTAATTCATAAGTAGGATTTCTATGTCTTCTTGGTGACTCCTTTGTTATTAATACTCTACACTGTTCGTTTCTGTCCCTGGTAGTTATCTCTACCCTTGGCATCTGCTTTTACCTGATGGTAATATGAAAAGGCCTTTTAGGCCTGATTCGAACTGATGACTCTTTGGAACAGTCCCTGATGCTGAGAAAGATTGAGGGCAGGAGGAGAAGAGAGTGTCAAAGGATGAGAGGGCTACATGGCATCACCAACGCAACGAACATGAACTGGGCAAACTTCAGGAGATGGTGAGGGACAGGGAAGCCTGGCATGCTGCAGTCCATGGGATCCCAAAGAGTCAAACCAACTGAGTGACTGAACGACAGTATGAAAAGGGCTTCCCTGGTGGCTCAGATGGTAAATAATCTGCCTGCAGTGCAGGAGACCTGGGTTCAATCCCTGGGTTGGAAAGATCCCCTGGAGAAGGGAATGGCTTTGTACTCCAGTATTCTTGCCTGGCGAATTCCATGGACAGAGGAGTCTGGTGGGCTACAGTCCATGGGATCACAAAGAGTATATACACTGCTCATTTCTGAACCTGGTAGTCACCTCTACTCTGACATCTGCTTTTACCTATTGGTAATATAGCCACTCCTGATTTCTTTTGTCTAAGATTTGCATGGATGTTTTTGTCCATCCTTTAGCTTTTTACTTACCTATATCAATATATGTGAATTGAGTTTATTGTCAATAACACCTAGTTGGATTTTTTTTTTTAGACACTGCTGATTTTTGTTTGTTGGTTGATTTTGTCTGTCGTGTTTAGATGATTTACACTTAATGTGATTATACGTTAGGATTAATGTCTGATATTTTATGTTTTTGCTTTCTGCTTGTGCCTCTATATTTCATTTCTGTTTTCTTTTTTTCTCACTTTCTTGAGGGTTAAATTTATTTTTAGAATTCTATTTTGATTTATTTATGGTGTGTTTGAGTATATCTTTTTGATTAAAATTTTTAGTGGTTTCTTACAGCATTAAAATATAAGTAAATAACTTATCATGGCTTAGTAATTTAAGTGAAGTATAGACACCTTATTTCTTTTTACATCTCTTTGAAAGTGAAAGTGAAAGTCACTCAGTCATGTCTGACTCTGCAACAGCATGGACTATACAGCTCATGGAATTCTCCAGGCCAGAATACAGGAGTGGGTAGCCTTTCCCTTCTCCAGGGGATCTTCCCAATGCAGGGATCAAATCCAGGTCTCCCACATTGCAGGCAGATTCTTTACTGTCTGAGCCACAAGGGAATCCCAAGAATAATGAAGTCGGTAACCTATCCCTTCTCTAGGGGATCCTCCCCAACAAGGGATCAAACCAGGGTCTCCTGCATTGCAGGTGGATTCTTTACCAACTGAGCTATGAGGAAAGCTTACCTCCCCTCATTTAAAATTGCCTTAATTATTTCCTTTATATACAATACTTTGAGAACCACATCAGACAATGTTTAGAAAACTTTGAGAAGGAAAAAGAGAAGGAAAGTCTGTTGTACTCACCAGTATTTTTACTGTTTCAGTTGTTCTTTCTTCCTTCTTTCTTGGTATTCTAAGAATTCTTTATTGAAATCTTTTTTTTTTTTTTTTCTGTTTGGAGAAATTCTCTTAACCATTCTTTTAGGACTGATCTGTTGGTAACAAACTCTTTTAGTTTTACCTCATCTGAGAAATTTTTTTTTCCTTTTTGTTTCTGAAAGAGATATTTTCTGGATATTAAAAAAAAAAGTTCTTTGAACAGTGCTTTAAAAATGTTTTTTACTTCCTTCTGGCCTTCATAGTTTCTGATGAGAAATCCACTGTCATTTAAATGATTTCTCCATGTAGATGAAGTGTTACTTTTTTCTCATTGCTTTTGAAATGTTTTCCTTGTCTATAGTATGTCTTGGTATGAATCGCTGTGGGTTTACTTTCTGGTTGTTGTTCAGTTGCTCAGGCATGTCCTACTCTTTGCGACCTTATGGACTGCAGTGCACCAGGCTTCCCTGTCCTTCACTATCTCCCTGAGTATGCTCAAACTCATGTCCATTGAGTCAATGGACCATCCTGTTTGGAGTCCCTCAAAATCTGGAATCTGGATGTTTACGTCTTTTGCCAAATTTGGGAAATTTCAGCATTACTTCTTTGAGTATTTTTTACCAAGTCTTTTTTTTTTTTTTTTTTTTCTCAATCCTTTGGGGTTCTGAAAATATAAGCATTAGATCTTCTGTTTTTGTCCGTATGCCCCCGAGGCTCTATTAGTTTTTTCAGTCTAGCTTTTCTGTTTCTTCAGATTGGGTAATTTCTACTGCTCTGTCTTTAAGTTCACTAATTTCTTTTTGCCATTCTGCTGTGGACTTCCCAGGTGGTGTTAGTGGCAAAGAACTTGCCTGCCAATGCAGGAGACGTAAGAGATGCAGGTTCCATCCCTGGATCAGGAAGATGCCCTGGAGGAGGACATGGTGACCCACACTCCAGTGGGAGAATCCCATGGACAGAGGAGCCTGGTGGGCTACAGTCCATAGGGTCTCAAAGAGTCAGACACGAATGAAGCAACTTAGCATGCTGTTGTACTCATCCATTGAGCACTGAGTTTTTATTTTGGCTATCACATTCTTCAGTTTTAAAATATCCATTTGATTCTACTTTTCGCTTTATTTTTTGGTGAGACTTACTATTTTTTCATTTGTTACACGTGTGCTCACCATCACCTGTTGAAGTATTTTTTATGATGGCTACTTTAAAACATTTTCCCGATAATTGCAACACCTGTGTCATCTGGGTTTTGGCATCTGTTGATCATCTGTAGTTACTGAAGTTGAGATTTTTCTGATTTTTGATAACGCTGAATGATTTTGTATTGTATCTGGACATTTTTGGTTTTATGTGAAGAGGCTCTCCATTTCATTTAAGTCTATTTTAGAAAGTTTTGCCTGATATCACACTACCAAAGGAGTGAGAGTCTTCGTTACTGTCTGATGGTTGTGGACGTCCTCATTCCTACAATGTGTGGACACAGTGGAGTGGGGGTTGGAAGATGGAAAATGGGGCAACTTGTTCCTCCTTGGGTAGCAGTGGAAATTCAGATTACCCACTAGACTTCTGTTGATACCACCCTGGTTGGGAGGAGAGGAGTGGTCGTTGTTTCTGCTCCCCATGTGACCTCCCACACACACATACAGGTGAGGATGGTGATGAAAGTCTTGACTCTCCACTAGGCTAAATGGGAAGGGGCACCTTGTTACTTTTTGTTGGGAGTGAAAGTTCAAGATTCCCACATGACCTTCAATGACTCCTTGGGGAAGGACCTTGTTCCCGCCAGACATGGATGAAAATCCCTCTTGGTCTTCTTTTGATACCACACTTGCAGTGGGTGATATGTTGGTGGGTGGATTGCTTCACATTACGGCCAGGTAAAGGGGAACATCTAGGCTTCCCATTTAGCATTTGCTGATTGGGGTGAGAGTGTGGTCATGGTTTTTTTTTTGTTTCCCCCATTGTATTTCTCTAGGGTAGGGAAGTTATTGTTTGAACATTTCTGTCTTGCTGGTTGTTTTCCTGTTCTTTTCCTCAGAGAGAGTTGACTTTGGGAGCTTTATCTTTTGTCTGTTTCCACTGATGTTTATGGGCTGTTGGCTTCTCTAGCACCCAGTCTGGGATTTATGCGGCAAAAAAAAAACCAAAAAACAAAAACACAAAACACGAGGGAACTCACTACTGTGGTGTTCCTTGGGTTTCAAGGTCTCTCTAGCCAGTCTGAGTTCTTCTGTCTTTCACAGTTCTTTTGCTTGTTACACATACAATGCTCAGGATTTTTAGCAGGAGACATAGGAGAAACATCTCAGTAGGAGTAAAGATTTTTGACAAGAGCAATAGGAAAAAGTGCTTCTACTCCATGTTGGACTGAAAGTAGAACTTCTTCCTTCCAATTTTTGTATCTTTTTTTTTTTTCTTTGAATACTTTTGTTATAGCATGACACCATGGTAATGATGGGCTTCCCAGGTGGCTCAGTGGTAAAGAATCCACCTGCCAACACAGGAGGTACAAGAAATGCAGATTCCATCCCTGGATTGGTACGATCCCCTGGAGAAGGAAACAGCAATCCACTCCGGTATTCTTGCTTAGAAAATCCCATGGACAGAGGAGCCTGTAGGACTACAGTCCATGGGGTGGCAAGGAGCTGGACAGGACTGAGTGACTGAGGACACGCAAGTGGTACTGATGGGGGCATCCCTGAGGTATTTTTGGCTTCAGAGGAATAGTGTCTAGTGTTTATCCATTGAGCATTTATCAAGAAGTGGCGTCTTTTCCTTTTTTCATTGGTGCTGTTTTTAAAAGTCAAGAATCACTGTTTGAATTTTTGTCGAAACTTGTTTTCTTTCAGTCCCTGTGGAGATAACTATTAATCAGTTCAGTTCAGTTGCTCAGTTGTGTCCGACTCTTCATGACCCCATGCATTGCAGCACACCAGACCTTCCTGTCCATCACCAACTCCCAGAGTTTACTCAAACTCATGTCCATCGAGTCGGTGATGCCATCCAGCCATCTCACCCTCTGTTGTCCCCTTCTCCTCCTGCCCCCAGTCCCTTCCAGCATCAGCGTTTTTTCCAGAGTCAACCCTTCTCATGAGGTGGCCAGAGTATTGGAGTTTCAGCTTCAACATCAGTCCTTCTAATGAACACCCAAGGCTGATCTCCTTCAGAATGGACTGGTTGGAGATCTCCTTGTAGCCCAAGGGACTCTCAAGAGTCTTCTCCAACACCACAGTTCAAAAGCATCAATTCTCGGGCGCTCAACTTTCTTCACAGTCCAACTCTCACATCCATACATGACCACTGGAGAAACCATAGCCTTGACTAGACGGGCCTCTGTTGGCAAAGTAATGTCTCTGCTTGTGGCTCAGATCATGAACTCCTTATTGCCAAATTCAGACTTAAATTGAACAAAGTAGGGAAAACTACTAGACCATTCAGGTATGTTCAGTTCAGTTCAATTCAATTCAGTTGCTCAGTTGTGTCCGACTCTTTGCGACCCCATGAATTGCAGCACTCCAGGCCTCCCTGTTCATCATCATCTCCCGGAGTTCACTCAGACTTATGTCCATCGAGTCTGTGATGCCATCCAGCTATCTCATCCTCAGTCATCCCCTTCTCCTCCTGCTCCCAATNATGCCCAGCAGTGGGATTGCTGGGTCATAAGGCAGTTCTATTTGCAGGTTTTTAAGGAACCTCCACACTGTTCTCCATAGTGGCTGTGCTAGTTTGCATTCCCACCAACAGTGTGAGAGGATTCCTTTTTCTCTGCACCCTCTCCAGCATTTATTGTTTGTAGACTTTTTGATAGCAGCCTTTCTGACATGAGAGGTCATGAGATGGTATGTCAGGTGGTTTTGATTTACATTTTTCTGATACTNTTTGCATTCCCACCAACAGTGTGAGAGGATTCCTTTTTCTCTGCACCCTCTCCAGCATTTATTGTTTGTAGACTTTTTGATAGCAGCCTTTCTGACATGAGAGGTCATGAGATGGTATGTCAGGTGGTTTTGATTTACATTTTTCTGATACTGAGTGATGTTGAGCATCTTTTCATGTGTTTGTTAGCCATCTGTATGTCTGCTTTGGAGAAATGTCTGTTTAGTTCTTTAGCCCATTTTTTGATTGGGTTGTTTATTTTTTGGTATTGAGCTGCATGAACTGCTTGTATATTTTGGATATTAATTCTCTGTCAGTTGCTTTGTTTGCTATTATTTTCTCCCATTCTGAAGGCTGTCTTTACCCTGGGAACCTTCTTGTACAACTTTTTTTGTTGACATACTCAAGTTTGTTGGTATATGTTGGAGTTTTGACTACATAACTGCCAATCACTTGAATACTGCCAATGAACTAAGCTTCTAACAGCATCTTTGTAGATATAGACAGTTCTCCTGGGAGGCTTTACTACCTAGGTACAGTTGATTAAGTCATTGGCCAGTGGAGACTGGACTCCGTCTTCAGCCCTCTCCCCTCCCTGGAGGTCAGTGAGAGCGGAACTGAAAGCCCCAGCCCTCGAGTCACATCGTTGGTTCCTCCAGTCACCAATCTCCATCCTTGGACGCTTTCTAAAATTCATCTCATTAATATAACAGAAGACACTTTCATCATCCTTAAAACTCAGGAAATTCCAAGGGTTTTAGGAGCTCCTTGCCAGAAATGGGGACAAATACCAAATATATATTTTTCTTATCAAAAACCACAATATCACACTCTCTGTTTTCTTTCTCAACAGGTTCAGAACTCAAAGGGGAGAGAGATGAAATTAATTAGCACCTTGAAATCCCAGCACTGTGGGTATAGTAGAGAAGATTTACACATCGAATAAGGTTAAGCCTCTGTCAGCCCTATAATGATACGATCCCATGATGACTGTTCAGTTCCATCCCCTTCTCTTACTCAAGAAAGCATAGCGGTGTGCAGGCAAGTCACCTTACGGCCTTGGATGAGATGATGACCCATATCAGATTTCAGAAAAGTGTTTTTAAATTGCCTTCTTTTCTTTGATGATATTCAGGTCCAGACAAACAAAATGTCTCTTCCTAGAGCAGGGAAAACCAACTATCAAAGCAGAGGAAAACAAACAGATGGAAATAGTTATGTTTTTCAGCTTTCTTGTAGCCGACAGAAACTGTTTTTGCTAACGGAGGAGGTCTCAGCTTTAAAGGAAATGAAGGAAGGCTACTTGTGAAACAACAGTTCGCTAGCACTTCTCGTTCTGTTTCTTTGAAGGTCACAATTACAGATGTTTTGATAAAGACATCCTCTTCAGTGCTTGGGGTCTTCCCACTTGATGGAGGAGATACCGTTGGTACTATTTACTTACAGCTGTCATCTTATCTTGAAATATGGTCGAATATAGGAAGAGGGAAACAGAAAAAAACTTTTTTCATTTTCCCCAAGGTCATTTCATCATTTTCTAGCCATATATGTCTACTAAACACTTTCATTTTGATTCCCATACTCCCTGTTAAGAAACAACCCTCTGGTTTAAGAATGTGTGCTTTGGAATATGAGAGTGGGCTGTGGGGAATCATTATTTGGAATTACACAACGAGGACCAAAAAAAAAAAAAAAAAGTTTGAAATGCAACCTGCAGTCAAGTAGGATCATAAATAGACCACTGAATAAATCAACAATCTGTCACTGAATTTGTCATTGAATCAAGAAATCAGAGACACTGGTGAGTTTTCACTTCATAAAGCCAAAGGCAAACTTGAATAATTGTTACATTTAGTCCAAAGGAAGATTGTGACTATCCTGTGAATTGTATCTGTAGTAAACCTAAATAAAAACCTCAACAGCTTCATGGTCAAAAAAAAAAAAAAAGAGAGAGAGAGAGAAATAATGAGAGATTTTCTTGAAATTTTTATTACAAAGGACATTTTTATATGAGTCCCTCAGGAGCAAAAGCCCTGTCTGGGTTCTGTGGATCCTCAATACTAGCTAGAATCTAGTGGCTAGAGGAGGCAGTAGGGAGGGGTTCTCTCTTGTGCAGAAGAGGTCTTTGCATCTTCTTGAAATAAAGAGGATGCTGGCTGGACATGATTTTCACAGTGTCTTCCACCCTCTCGCCTGCTCAGGAGATGAGAGACCGTGTATGCTGCTNGGCAGTAGGGAGGGGTTCTCTCTTGTGCAGAAGAGGTCTTTGCATCTTCTTGAAATAAAGAGGATGCTGGCTGGACATGATTTTCACAGTGTCTTCCACCCTCTCGCCTGCTCAGGAGATGAGAGACCATGTATGCTGCTGCTGCTGTTGCTGCTGCTGCTGCTAAGTCGCTTCAGTCGTGTCCGACTCTGTGCGACCCCATAGACGGCAGGCCACCACGCTCCCCCGTCCCTGGGGTTCTCCAGGCAAGAGTACTGGAGTAGGGTGCCTTCTCCGGAGAGACCCTGTATAAGCTTCTGGAATTCCTCTGGCTTTCAGTACCTCTTTAAATGCCCACAGCTTTTTATTTCCTTTGTGTAAACCAGTAATGGAACCCAGAGACAGCCATCTGCTACTGTTTAAATGTTTGTGCCCCCAACCTCAATTTGTATGTGAGAACCCCAAAGCTGATGGTGTCAGGAGGTGGGGCTTTGGGAAGGTGATGAGGTCATGAAGTTGGAGCCCCCATGAATGGGATTAGTGCCCTTACAGGACACCCTGGAGAGCATCTTTGCCCTTCCTCCATAGGAGGACACAGTGAGACTATGGCTGTCCACGAACCAGGAGGAGGGTTCTCAGTGATCCTGAATCAGCCAACAGCTGGATCTTGGACTTACCAACTTCTAGAACAGTGAGAAGTATGGTTCCATTGTTTACGACCCACCCAGTCTCTGGTATTTTGTTATAGTAACACATTAACCTCAGACAGATCTGGGTTCTCATCGTGGTTCAGCCACTTACTGTGTTTAGCAAATTATTTGATCTCTCTGAGTCTCAGTTCCTGTTCATAATAATGCCTGTCTCATTGGGAGTTTAGGGATAAATGAGATTGATTTACATTAAAATTCCCAGCACACAGTGGGCACTCATTCTCCTCTGCTGTTCTAGGAGCGCCTTACCTTGGAGGTGAACTGTCCTTGCTACGCTCTGCAATGCTTTTGTTCCAGAGAGGCACAGAGTGTAACTTGAAAGGGTTACTAATCCCTCGAAACCCTCTGATCACAGATAAACTCATTTCCCGATCCTGCCACGTAAGCCACTGATCTGGCTTTGATGACCCAATCACACGTTGAGGACCACATGAAGGTTGCCACTCAAAGCTGTACTTAAGATCAAAGTTCTGGAGCCAAGCTCGCTCCTGCCCACGCTCTCCGGGGAGGCACCCAACGACTTGATGGAAAAGATAACAGACCCCTGCGAATCATTGCCTATAGATCAGGTTGTTGGTCTCCTTGCTCAGAGAGTGGGGACCTTAGTGCTGGAAAATGATAAAGACATCTTAAAACTTACTGGCCTATTTAGGTGTGTGCATATGTGACCTAGGACTTTGTTTCCTGGTGGCTCAGCTGGTAAAGAGATGCAGGTTCAATCCCTAGGACAGGAAGATCCTCTGGAGAAGGAAACGGCCTCCCACTCCAGTATTCTTGCCTGGGAAATCCCACGACAAGAGGAACCTGGTGGGCAACCGTCCATAGGGTTGCAACGAGTCAGACACGACTGAGCAACTAAACATGTGTGAACTCGGCTTCTAAAAAATATCCACAGGCAAGTCATAACACACGCACAAAAATCATTTTTAAAAAGGTACATTTCTTATCAGAAGGATTAGTTTTCAACCAATCGAAACAATTAAAAAGTAATGGAAAACCTTGTCCAAAAAGCAGGACAGACACCAATTAGTAGCAAATGAATTAAAACTTTTTTTTTAATTTAGAAAATTGTACATTCTTTAACAATTTTTTTTTTACTGAGAAAAAATACAAACAAGCAAAAAATATATATATATATAAATGGCTATAATCCCACTTAACTTGATAAAGTCTTATTGGTAAATATCCGTTGTTTTTTTTTTTTTGGTAGCTATCCATTAAATACTGTCTGTCTATAAATTTCCATATTTTTAAACCAAAACTGGGATCCTTCAATATAAGTTGCCACCGAACATCATTGAATTTCACTAAATCTTTATTATTGGACTTCTGAATTTAAGTGTTTGCTGTTATCAACATTACAGGAATAACTGTATAGAATGACTTAGGAAAGAAATGAAGGGGAAAAAAGTCAAAAAAAGTTTCTGAAAAGTGGACAAATTGTTTAGCAATACCTTAAACAAAAATCATCCTCTGTGGAATATCGGGAATATCTCTACACACAGAGTTCCTTGGAATTAATTTTTGGTCAGATTATAATTTTGATCTAACCATCATCTTAATAAGTTGTTCCTTCTGTATTCAACATCCTTTTATTTCTCTCCTCTGCTCCCTCCCAAGCCTCTTCTCTTTCTAGGACATCTGCTCTGCTAATGTCTAGCTTTTGATTAATTCTACCACCCACTTTCTGCCCTTCTCCCTCCAGGCTGCTGAGCGCTGCTGGAGAGAAAACCCACAGCTTGTCCTGCTGGTGTCACTAGGTAGGTTTTTCATCCTTGCTGGACTGGCCCTGTCCCAGGCCCCTCATGTCTCGTCCCAGTCTCCACAATTTGGTCATCCTGTCCACTCATCAAAAAGCCTGAGTTCTATCCTTCCATCTAATTAAGACTTAGATCCTCAGTTTGTAAAAGAAAGGGAATACTGGTTACAATGGACAAGAAGTGAATGTAAGAAGGATGTTTCTAATGTGCTCAGAGACGAGAGGGGAAAAAAAGATTTCCTCCTGAGAATTAAGCTAGAAAATTCCAGAAAGAGAACCGTATCTATTGTCTGTTGCTGTGCAGTTGTTTCGCTGTGTCTGACTCTGATCCCGTGGACTGCAGCACGCCAGGCTTCCTTGTCTTTCACCATCTCCTGGAGCTTGCTCAAATTCATGTCCATTGAGTTGGTGATGTCATCCAACCATCTCATTCTTTGTTGCCCGCTTCTCCTCCTGCCTTCAATCTTTCCCAGCATCAGGGTCTTCTTCAGTGAGTCAGCTCTTCTCATCAGGTGGCCAAAGGATTGGAGCTTCAGCTTCAGCATCAGTCCTTCCAATGAATATTCAAGGTTGATTTCCTTTAGGATGGACTGGTTTGATCTCCTTGCAGTTCCAGGGACTCTCAAAAGTCTTCTCCAACACCACAGTTCGAAAGTACCAATTCTTTGGTGCTCAGCCTTCTTTATAGTTCAATTCTCACCAAAAAGCTGTCCAGAAGTGTGTGACAATGATTTGTGAACACAAAGAATCCAGCTGGAAAAGGAGGCGGAGTCGGTGGAAAACAGCTTGCACACTGGACACGTCCAGTCTATGAAGGAGGCCCCCGGGGACAGAAGATTCCACCTAGAAGTGCCCGCTCTGCCCCACTGAAGGCTCTGGCCTCAGAAGGGAGGTCTTTGCACCCCCACCTGTAACTCCATCAGGGAGGTGGGGGCACGGGGCTGGACACCTTCTTTCTCGCCTCTGGGCCCTTTCTCCTTCAGGGCTTGGTGGACAAGAGGTGCTCAGCAAGTTCACCTCATGTCTCAGATGTTCCAGGGACACATTTTGTTGCAAGAATGACTCCTCAATCCTTTTGCACTAAATCAGCCTGAATTCTTGGCCCCAGCCGCCTTCCTATCTGGCATCTGGGGAGGCGAAGCTGCCTTGGCAACTCAGGTGTGTGTTCGGCACCGGCGGTGCCCGTGAGAAAGTCACTTCCGCTCAGGAGACGCCATCGGTTAAGTGGGGACCACACTGCAGCTGTGTGGAATTGTTCAGTGTGACCCAAATAAATGTTCTTCCTCCCCGGCCCAGCCTCTGCGTGAGGCGACAGGGCCGGAGGACCCCAGTCTGGAAACTTTGACCCAGCAAGAGCAGAAGCCGGTCATTAGCATACCTTCCCTTGAAAGGCTCAAGGCAGCACTTTGTACTGCTTCACGTGGAGCGTTTCCCCAGACTCCAGAAGGGACGCCTCTCCCGCCCTCAGGGTTTCCAGAGGAAGAGAAAAGGCTGAGATCTTGCTCCTCTGGGCACTGTCCGCCTTCTGGAAGTTTCTCAGAGCCCATATTCTGGGCCCACAGACTTCAGGACCGGGAGAGAGTTGTGCAGGCAGCCCGGGCTCCCTTCCTTCCCCTTCAGTCCCCTCGAAACGAGGCATCCAGGGCCCCCAAGAAGGGTAGATCTTTTCTCTCCCTGGCGGTCGGCACGTCTGAGTCACCCCAAAATTCACCCCCCACCCCCACCCCACCCCATGTGATGGTGCTGGGAGGCGAGGTCTTTGGGAGGTGATTAGGCTTAGATGAGGGCTTGAGGACGCAGTCCCCATGATGTGAAGATGGGGACGGGCGCGCACAGCGCCAGGGTGGCCGCAGACAGCCCAGGAGGGCGCCCTCCCCGGGAACGTCATGAGCCGCGCTTCTCCCGGCTTGGAGGAGATCTGGTTAAGCCTCACCGTCTGTGCTATTTGTTATGGCAGCCTGGGCTGACTAAGACGGCCTCAGCGCTTTTCTCTCAGCTTCTCTGGGGAATCTACTGATGAACGTAGGTCTCCATCATATCACATGAGATTTAAGGTGAGGTTGCTAAGAGTCGGATAAGACTGCGACTTCACTTTCACTTTTCACTTTCATGCACTGGAGAAGAAAACGGCAACCCACTCCAGTGTTCTTGCCTGGAAATCCCAGGGACGGGGGAGCCTGGTGGGCTGCCGTCTATGGGGGTCACACAGAGTCGGACACGACTGAAGCGACTTAGCAGCAGCAGCAATGTGAGTCAGACGCCAGAAACAAGAGTAAATCATAAGCTCTCCGAGATGGGCTGTGCCTCTGAATCACACATTTAGTGCTCTCGCCAAAAGGCTGGCAGGGTCGGGACTTCCCTGGGGGTCCAGTGGCTAAGACTCCTTGCTCCTCATGGAGCGGAGCCAGGGTTCCATCCCTGGTCAGGCAACTAGATCCCATATGCCACAACTAAGACCCAGCACAGCCAACAAAATAGAAAAACAAATATTAAAAAAAAAAGAGAAAAGACTGGCAGCATTTCTTCACCAGAGAGACTAAGAGAATAGTCTGTCTCCTGCCCGCCTTGTAGGATGTGTGGTGGGAAGGTACACTTCCTTATGCCCTAAGCTGAACATTACTCCTATTTCCTATTTCCCTTTGAGCTTGATTTCCCAGGATTGGCTCCTTCTAACATATCTGCAAAATACCAGGTGCTATAGACTGAACATTTGTGTCCTTCCCAACATTCACTGGTTGAATCCCGATTCCCAGGGTGATGGCGTCAGGAGGTGGAGCTTTGCAGAGGTCATGAGAGTGGAGCCCCAATAAATGGGATTAGTGACCTCACTGGAGAGACTCCAGAGAGCTCCCTCACCACTGTAGATGCCGGAGGACAGACGGAGGCATCAGGCCATGCTTGCTTATCCAGCTGGCCCCTGCATGGTCCTGCAGCTGCATTCAAATAAATAACAGACTGGAAACAAGAAAGCAAAGACGGCAGCTGGCTGGTAGGCTGCACGGCCAGAAGTACAGACCATCATGGGTCTGGCTTGGGTTCTCTTCCTGAGAGACAGCCAGAATCCGGACAAACATATTTTCTCCCATCTGTATCATCTGTATGGTGGCCTTTGGACCACGTGCAGGAGTGCCATCTACTCACTTCCTGCCACAGACTGCGTGGGTGGAGAGGCCGCCAGGGATTTACCTTGAGGATCTCTCTCTCTCCACTGGGATTCAGATCTCCAGCTAGTTGAGCCATCACCTGCATGTCTAAAACGAAGTTCTACCCCTGAGGATTGAGCCTCAGCACTCCTGAGTCACTACACCACTTCCTGCCCTTGGCTGGCTCCCTGTGACAGGCATGCTCCCTAAGCTTGTACCCATCCTTGGCTCATGACCTATCTCTTCCCAATTGTGTCACCTCTAGCAACTTCTTCAATGTGTCTAATCCTTTTTTCCTACCCTCTTCTCCTTCCACCCAGGTTGCAATGCTGCCTGGCCCACTACAGGCTCCTAAGAGCAGCAGGACCCTTTAAGGAGTCCCCAGAGTCCATAGCTGAGTCCAAAGCTTAGAATCAGATCTATTTATGACCCTGACCCTAAGCCTGATTGCACTTGAACCTGCATCAGGGTTTCCCTCCAGGAATGACTCCCCAGCTTTGGAAACCCTCACTTCTAAAATGGAGCTGAACCCAGGACTACCCTGGTGGTCCAGTAATTAAGACTTCCAATGCAGGGAGTATGGGTTCAATCCCTGGTCAAGGGGCTAAGATACTACATGCCTCAGGGCCAAAAAAACAAAACATAAAATAGTTTCATAACAAATTTAGTAAAGACTTCAAAGACTGCACATAAAAAAAAAAGCTGAAGAAGAACTAAAAAAAGGATCAAATAAAAAATATTTTAAAAAATAAATAAAATGGAACCAAGCAACCTTAGAAATAAATGCTTTTAAGTCAGGACTGATTCCTCCAAAAATGCAGCTGAGCACTACAGCCCTGACACATTATTTTACTGCCAGAATGCTTCACATCTCACCCAGAGTTGATCCCCAAGCCTTGGGACTGACGATTTCTGTCCTAATGCTGCACTAATATTTTATTTAGGATTTTTGCATTGAGGGTCATAAGTGAGGATGGCTAACAGTTTTCTCTGGGCTGTATCTGTTGGGTACAACTACTGTACTAGCTCTGTATGAGAAATGTGAAGCTTTCCTTCTTTTCCTACATTCTGAAACTGCAGAACAGAGTTCATTGGCCCTGGAGGTCTCATTGCAGAACTCCCCTGGTGGCTCAGCACTAAAGAACCCACTTGCAATGCAGGAGACTTGGTTCGATCCCTGGGTCAGGAAGATCCCCTGGAGAAGGAAATGGCAACTTACTCCTGTATTCTTCCTAGGAAAATTCCACGGACAGGCTACAGAGGAGCCTGGCAGGCTATAGTCCAGGGGGTCACAAAAGAGTTGGATACGGTCTAGCACTGAACAGCAACAAGCAACAGAAGTCTGATGAAATTTCTCCTGTGGAAGCATCTGCACCTGGTGTTTTGGAGAGTAGCTCTTTGCTCTTTCCTCCTGTTCATCCTGTGATAGTTCACTTGTTTAAATTTTATAACTCATCTAAAGTCCATTTTGAGAAACTATATTGTCCTAAAAATTATTTCATCCAGATTTTGTTGTTGGTGTTGTTCAGTCACTAAGTCACGTCCAACTCTTTGCAACCCCATGAACTGCAGCACGCCAGACTTTGCTGTCCTTCACTATCTCCCTGAGTTTGCTCAAACTCATGTCTACTGAGTCAGTGATGCCATACAACCATCTTGTCCTCTGTCACCCCCTTCTTCTCCTGCCCTCAATCTTTCCCAGCATCAGGGTCTTTTCCAATGACTCAGTTCTTGGCATCAAATGGCCAAAGTATTGGAGCTTCAGCTTCAGCATCAGTTTTTCCAATGAATATTCAGGGTTAATTTCCTTTAGGATTGACTGGTTTGATCCCCTTGCAGTCCAAGGGACGCTCAAGGGTCTTCTCCAGCACCACAGTTAGAAAGCATCATTTCTACACGCTAACCTTGCTTTATGGTCCAACTGTCACATCCATACATGACTATTGGAAAAACCATAGCTTTGACTATGCAGACCTTTGTCAGTAGTGATGTGTCTGCTTTTCATATATTCTGTCTAGGTTTTTCATTGCTTTTCTTTCAAGGAACAAGCGTCTTTTAATTTTGTGGCTGCAGTCACTGTCCACATTGATTTTGGAGCCCCCCCCCCAAATGAAATCTGACACTGTTTCCACATTTCCCCATCTATTTGCCATGAAGTGGCAGGACCAGATGCCATCATCTGGTCCTACTGTTTTCTGAATGTTGAGTCTTAAGCCAGCTTTTTCACTCTCCTCTTTCCCCTTCATCAAGAGTCCCTTTAGTTCCTTTTCACTTTCTGCCATTAAAGTGATATCATCTGAGTATCTGAGGTTGTTGATATTACTCCCAGCAATCTTGATACCAGACTGTGATTCATCCAGCCTTGAATTTCACATGATGTGCTCTGCATATAAGTTAAACAAGTAATAAGTAGGGTGATAATATACAGCTCTGATATATATATATAAATTAAATAATATATAAATAAATATTATAATATAAATCTGAACAAAGCCATCTCTTAAGCTAATTTTACTTTCCTTTGTATCTGGAGTTTATTCCCCTTATTCCATACTTTGTATTTTTGTGCTCTCTTCCATTTTCCTTTTTTAGTTTATGTTGATTCACATAGATGTGTGGTCTTAGTTCTGTTTTATTGTTTTGTTATGGTTTCTGTTTTTTAGTTTTTTCAAATATCTCACTGAGTGATTTTATGTGACTTGCTGCTGTTGTGTGCATGAGTCTTGAGAATTTGAAAGGTTTGTATTTTAGTTCTGGGTTAATGATAATCCGAATGCCATATGATATCCTTAACCACCTTTTTCTTTAGGTTGACTGCCGACTCCCTACACTATTTCCTTCTTTTGTCCCTTCTCCTCTCTATTCCAGTTTTTAATTATATTCTTTCGTCACATGTCCCTTTGTATTAAGGTGCATATTTAAATGTCGACTATTTGATTTATCAAACTAAAATGTTTTTACCCCAAAATATGTTATTGAACCAAAGTTGGGTCCACTTGCCCACAAGCAGTGAAACCAATCTACTGACACGGGGTCGTGATGGAGAGAAGTCTAGCATTTCTTGCAGGCATCTAGCAAGGAGAAGTGGCAGCTCATACTCAGGGGACCTGAATCTGATAGCTTTGAGGGAAGAGGTTTCAAAGGCAGGGTTAGGGAAGGGGCTACAGGGGGCCTGATCACCTTCTGCACAGGTCTCAGACTGGTTGGCATCAAGGCGAAGTTCCAAGCCTCTTCAGCCTTCAGGTTTCAGCCAGTGAGCGTCTACATGCTTGCAGTCAGCAGCTCTCCTCTGGCAGGGGCTGCTTCCTGTAAAAACAACCTAGGGATGTGTGTCAGACCTTTATGTTCAGGGCCCTGGGAAGTGGGTGATTCTGCTCTGTGGTGGGTTTATAGTGTAAATTGTTACCAGTTTCCTGGCTCAATAGCTACTTTACATCTTCACATTTCCCAATCATTATCTCTTGAGTCAGCCTTTTGAGACTTGGGGAGGCCCGGGAGACTAAGCAAAATTCTTTCACTTCAAAGGATGGGGACCTAGGGGTTGTATACGATTTCAAATATAGACAAGAAAATCCCATTGACACAGAATCCTATTTTCTCTTTCCTCCCAAATTTTGTCCTATTGTTTTGAAATCGTGAGGCTTTATAACATGTACCTTGTATGTATACATGTATGTATATGTATATAACATGTATCCTGTAACCCTAACTTCATATCCATGATTTTCTTAGCCCTTCCCTTGTGACTCAGCTGGTAAAGAATCTGCCTGCAATGTGGGAGACCTGGGTTCGATCCCTGGGTTGGAAAGATACCCTGGAGAAGGGAAAGGCTACCCACTCCAGTATTCTTGGGCTTCCCTTGTGGCTCAGCTGGTAAAGAATCTGCCTACAATGCAGGAGACCCAGGTTTGATCCCTGGGTTGGGAAGATCCCCTGGAGAAGGCAAAGGCTACCCACTCCAGTATTCTGGCCTGGAGATTCCATGGACTACAGTCCATGGGGTCTCAAAGGGTCAGACACGACTGAGCAACTTTCACCTCACACAGTTAATTCAGCACTCCTGGTCTTGTCTTTTACAGCCCTTTGGCCATTCATCTCTCCTACTATGATTTATCTTTAGCTTTATGCACACTGATGATGAAGTTTTTTTTTTAATATAAATTTATTTATTTTAATTGGAGGCTAATTACTTTACAGTATTGTATTGGTTTTGCCATACATTGACATGAATCTGCCACGGGTGTACNTTCTCATGAAATATACCATAAGTAAGTAGAAAGGCAAGTTACAATGGAAAAAAGTAGTTACAAAAGATATCTGACAAAGACTGTCTCCAGAATATATAATGAACTCCTATAAACTCAGTACTAAAAGCTGAAACACCCATTTTTCAAACAGGCAAAAGCTTAAATACACTTCAGAGAGAGAAAGATACAGTAATGGCCAGTAACATATAAAAAACTGTTCAATATCATTATAGTTATTAAAACTACATTGAGATACCTCTCCACTCAGTAGCTAAAATTACAAAGTCTGAAAATATCAAATCTTGGTGAAGATGTGGACAAAACCAGAATTCTCATCTGGGGATGTAAATGTTATAATCACTTTGATTTGATGATTCCTTATACATTTAAACATAAATATCCTTCTGTTCCCATGTTTTTCTGGAAGTTTTACTTTCATTTCCGATTCAAAGGATTCCTTAATTTAAAAAAACACTTGTTACATACAAATAAATAATTTCAATATTTAAAAGAGGATTATTTAACTTAATTTCAATATGTGATCATTAAAAGAAAAGAGAAATAGAAACAACAGAGAAGAGTAATAGCACAGACCTCAGCAAATTGGGCCAACCGACATACAGACTTGAACAGTGTGCTGGGAGGTCCCGAGTAACAGCAATCTGGAGGCCCAGTTAGGAGAAGGGCAGTGNTTTTTTTTTTTTTTTGCTTGAGCGTTTCCTTTTGCCCTGGTTATGTTTAGGAACAGCAGATAGATCAGTAAGATTCTGACTCTACGCTCCCATGAGTTTAGTTTCCAGAGAAACAAGTGTAAAAAGCCACGCCTCGGTCGGTCTGGAAAGGCTTCCAAACTGAGCCTTGGGGGTGTTTTGTTAAATGTGCAGGATGGGGGAAAGCTTCCCTGCAGAGGATATCAGTGTAAAGGTAGCAGAGGTGAAGCACCTTAGTGCATTCTGGAAACTGCAGGAAAGAAGATAGTGTGAACATTGGTGGTCAGGTCAGATCAAGACGGTTCTCTGAGAAATCAACGGAGGGCTCTGGGAGGTGCTTATTCCTAGAGGCAGCCAGAATAGTGTATAGTGAAGTCGCTCAGTCGTGTCCGACTCTGCGACCCCGTGGACTGTAGCCTACGAGGCTCCTCCGTCCATGGGATTCTCCAGGCAAGAATACTGGAATGGGTTACCATTTCCTTCTCCAGGGGATCTTCCCAACCCTGGGATCGAACCTGGGTCTCCCGCATTGGAGGCAGACGCTTTAACCTCTGAGCCACCAGGGAAGCAGGCAAGCGGGGATGAAATAGGATATTCTGGGGTAGGGCAAAATTCTGGACATTCTCAGGTAGGTGCGGACTGTGTCTCCCCTCAACAGGTGGAGTTTTTAAAGGATGCAGTTTAGTTTCCATAGTTCTGTAAGTTAAGGGCCACAGGCATTTTGACTACAGTGAGGATATTTAGGCAGAATGGGATATTACATTAGTAACTTAAACTGTGGGTGTTTTATTTTTAGAAGAAATAAAGCAAGTGGTATATACTAAGAAATGTGCAGTGTGCTGACTGACCACTCACTGGTGTATTTAGAAAATATTTTAAAAGTGCTTAACGGTGTCCCAAGCAAGGTGCTCAGTTGGAGATATAAAGATGAAGACAGAAACATCCCTTGCTACCTCTGAGGGGTTTATGATATATTAAGAAACAGACATGTCACCCATTGGAGCCTAACATGAGAAACAAGTGTAAAAAATGTGTTCAGGGAGTAGCTGGTTTTATGTGAGGGTTGTTGTCAGCAAAGGCTTCAGAGATATACTTAAAAGATGAGCACGTGGGGTGCTCCTGAGAAGACGTCCTCCGTGTTCTTTTTTGCCAGTTGCATGTGTTTTAAAAAAATACTTCTCTGGCTTGGGTAGAATCTTGAAAAGTCATCATTCTTCCAGAAAAGCTGTGTTTACCGTGTTTCTTTTTAAGTAAAAGAAAAAGGAGCATACCTGGAAGATGTGTTGATCAAAGGCTGATGTTACTATGAAAACGAAGTCAATAGTGAGGCGATGTTTTAAAAAGGTTATGAAAATCAACTGTTTGTATTTCCATATGGTCTTGGCTTCCTAAGATATATCCAGATGTTAGAAAGTGCTCCTTTTTTATTACCTGCCACCAGACTTCATGAAATAAATGTGTTGCATCATCTGAAAGACATCTGAGCATTAATCAGGTGAAGTTCAGGTCATAACAGTCTTGTTAGTGCACTTGTTATTTTCAGTGTTTGCCACAGAGAGGATGCATGAATCAACTGTGACATATTTACAAGTACTCAAGGCAGCTAAAGTGAAGATATACACACTTTTTAAGGAATGGATGCAACAAGCTGTGTCGGTAAGGTTATATAAAAGGAGGAAAGGAAGGAATTAAAATGAGGTTCAGGCTGCTGCTGGGCCAGAGAGATCACTTGGGTGGATAGGATGGGATGGGGACCATATGGGTGGAGGGTGGTCTCTTGTCTCACTAGTGCTTGTTGCATTATAGTAGTTAATTAAAGCAAGTCTTACAAGTGCAGGTGGGTAGAGCGTGTTGTTGCTGTGGTCCGTCCAGTTCTATGAACTTGAAGATCTGTGATGTGAAAAGTGAAGAAAGCTCTTCTGCCTTTACTGTGATGAGGAGATCTGATGTGTAAGCTCCAAGGTACAGAAAGCTAGCAGATGCTAGTAAGGGGGCATCAGTTTCTGACATTTAAGGTATGCTTTTGAGAACAGAAACGGGGAACTTTAAATGAATGTAAGATTTTGCTGCACAATGACTTTTGAAGCTTGCAGAGCAAGGCGAATCAGGTGCCGTTGTCAACAGCTAGCTTCAGGTAGACTGGAGTTGGAGGAAGTATGGTGGCCTGGAACCTCACCAGCTGGGTGATGAAGTCTTAGGAGTTGGGTTCTTGGCTGAAAGGACTCTGTTGGAGGTAGAGCGCCTCTGCACTGTTTGAACACCTCTGCACTGTTTGAGCGTGTAGCCCTGAAGTAGGGAAATATTTCCATCAGCGTTCGCTCCTTCCCTAGGGGTACGTCCAGCGTCCTGTTAGCTCACAGTGCCTCGCCTAGTGCTGCTCCTCTCCCTTTTACCTAGTTTTTAAAAAGATTTTGATTGTGGTAAAATATACATAACATAAAATTTGTCATTTGAACTGTTTTTAAATGTGGTGTTGTGTGCCCATTACCACCCAACTCAGAAGCTTTTGTTTCCTCTTTACTTCCTAGTGGAGCCTGTGGGCGTTGTGTAGTTTCACTGCTGATTCATGTGTCTAAAAAAGATTTTATTTAATTGTTGATATTTAAAAATGTTTATTGATGCCTCCTCTGTACCAGAAATTGGAAATGCAAAAATGAATAAGTTGGTCTTTTCCCTTCAGTTTAGTGGGTATTTGGTTATTTGATTTCCATTGAGACCATTATTTGTATCCTGCGTGGGACTCTGTGCTTCCTAGACTTGGTTGATTATTTCCTTTCCTATGTTAGGGACGTTTTCAGCTATTTTCTCTTCAGATATTTTCTCAGGTCCTTTCTCTCTTCTCCTTCTGGGACCCCTAGAAGGCAAATATTGCTCTGTTTAGAGGTCTCAGGCTGCTTTCATTTCTTTTCCTTCTTTTTTCTATATTCTGTTCTGCAGCAGTGATTTCCACCATTCTGTCTTCCAGGTCATTTATCCATTCTTCTGCCTCAGTTGTTCTATGGATTCCTTCTAGTGTGTTATTCAGCTCTATTTATTTGTTCTTTAATTCTTTTCAGTCTTTAGTAAACATTTCTTATATCCCCTCCATTCTTTTTCTGAGATCCTGGGTCATCTTCAGTATCATTATTCTGAATCCTTTTTCTGGGAGGTTGCTTATCTTCCTTCCTCTAGTTTTTCTGGGGATTTATCTTGATCCTTCATCTGGGACATAATCCATTTCTTTTCCTCTTGGTTAGCTTTCTGTGATTGTAGTATTAGTTTTGGAGGCTTCTGGGATTGTAGTTCTTATTTCTTCTGTCTGCTCTCTGGTGGATGAGGATAAGAGGCTATGCAAGCTTCCTGATGGGAGGGACTGGCTGTGGGAATACTGGGTCTTGCTCAGGTGGGTGGGATCATGCTCAGTAAAACTTGACTCCAGTTGTCTGTCGATGGATGGGGCTGTGCTCCCTTCCTGTTAGTTGTTTGGCCTGAGGTGACCCAATCCTGGAGTCTATAGGCTCTATAAGTGAGTGAGTGAGTGAAGTCACTCAGTCGTGGCCGACTCTTTTTGTGGCTCCATGGATTGTAGCCCTCCAGCCTCCTCTGTCCATAGGATTTTCCAGGCAAGCATACTGGAGTGGGTTGGCATTTCCCTCTCCAGGGGAATCGTCCCAACCCAGGGATCGAACCCTGGTCTCCCGCATTGCAGACAGACGCTTTACCCTCTGAGCCACCAGGGAAGCCCACAGGCTCTACAGTAGGGCTTTGGCACCTCGCAGAGGACTTACACCGAGCCGAGAGGCATCTCCCAGTACTGCTGCTACCAGTGCCCCGTCCCTGGTGGGCCCTGCCAACCCACAGCTCTGCAGGGGACCTGCAGACACTCATGGCAGGTCTGGATCAGTCTCCTGTGGGGTCAGTGTTCCTTTCCCCTGGGTTCTAGTGAGCACAAGGTTTTGTTTGCACTCTAAGAGTGGAGTCTGTTTCCCCCCAGTCCTGTGCGGGTCCTGTAATCAAATCCCGCTGGGGATTCCCAGTCTCTTGGCCAGACCTACTCGCCTGGGAGCCTGATGAGGGGCCTAGAAGCTTCAGAGCAGTGTGAGGGCTCTGGCGGTGGTGCTTGCCGGAGTGTGGGTCACCCACCTGTGGGGCATAAGATGCGATTTTGTCCTGATTGTGCCCTTCCTACCATCTCACTGCAGCTTCTCCTTTGTCCTTGAATGGAGGGTACCTTTTTTGGTGGGTCCTGGTATCTCCCTGTTGATGGCTGTTCAACAGCTAGTTGTGATTTTGGTGCTCTGGCAGGAGAGGAGCGCACGTTCTTTTGCTCCACTATCTTGAGTCAGTCTTTAGAGACCAGCGTTATTTGTAAATAGCTTTCTTGATAATGTTTTCAAATTTCTTACTAAGCAGTATTGAGAGAAGTAAAGTGAAAAAGGACTCCCCTGTAGCTCAAACCGTAGAGAATCTGCCTGTGATGCAGGAGACCAGGGTTTGGTCCCTGGGTTGGGAAGTTTCTCTGGAGAAGGGAATGGCAATCCACTCCAGTATTCTTGCCTGGAGAATCCCATGGACAGAGGAGCTTGGCGGGCTACAGTCATGAGATTGCAGAGTCAGACACAGCTGAGCGACTGACACACACACACACAAAGCAGAATTTGGTTTGTAAACAAAGTTTGATAATTTAGCTTTATAATTTCCCAGAAAGTGTTGTTGTTTATATTTGTTTGCCAAAATGTGTCAGTCTTCTCTTGTCTTTATAAGAATAAAGAAAGATAAAACAGATGAACCCACAGTTTGTTTACTAGGTTTTGGTCTGGGCTCAAAAAATTACACTAGGTTAGATGAAAGACGCATGGTCATTTCTGAAGCAGTGTTCTGAAAACCACAGTACAGTTGACCCTTGAAAAAGGCAGGGGTCAGGGGCCCTGACCCTGGGCAGCCGAAAATCTGTATAACTTCATAGTTGGCCCTCCGTATCTATGGATTCATCTGACCTCGGATGTTGTGGTCCTGTAGTATTTACTGTGGAAAACAGGCCACATGTAAGTGGACTCGTGCAGCTCAAACCTGGCATCATTCACGGGCCNCAGCCGAAAATCTGTATAACTTCATAGTTGGCCCTCCGTATCTATGGATTCATCTGACCTCGGATGTTGTGGTCCTGTAGTATTTACTGTGGAAAACAGGCCACATGTAAGTGGACTCGTGCAGCTCAAACCTGGCATCATTCACGGGCCCTTTGCAAGCTGAACACTCAGCATTGTTTTTTCTTTGCTGTTGTTCTGAGTTTTTCAGGTTAAATTTAAACTTTAAGGATGTGTACCTGGAAAAGAAGGATTAGTTTTGAATACCAGGAAGGCTGGAAGAAAAGTGCATGACCGCCTCTGCAGCTCTGTCTTATGCCATCTCCAGTGGCCAGAAATTTCTGAAGTCCTGGATGAGAGGGCACTGCGATTAGTGTATTAACTGAGCAGTTGGCCTTCTTCTCTTTTCCACTCTGGAGCAGACACTGATCTTCGTCTGAGGGTAGAGCAGTGACCTCCACACACTGAATATAGGTTTTCGTGGAGTTTACAAGACCGTGGATTAAAATAGTAGGTTCTGAAGTGGACCCCAGCGGTATTCCCTGCAAAACTTTGGAGACCTGGTCAGATTTCAGGCATGCTTAGATGAGAAATGGAATTCATTAACTTTTCTACGTTTAGCCTCAGTATCTTGTGCTTGTCTTGCACTTGTCTCAAGCTTAATACCCTAACAAGGTGTTGCCAAGTCCGCTTTGTCTGGCGCTGAAGGCAGCTGGCATTTCCCTGCAGTAGACACTCTGCAGGAAATTCTGTCCCTGCTGAGCCAGTGNTGTAGGCCTTGCAATCTAGTCAGGATCATGTTCAGTTTAATTTTTGCTCTGGTTTTTATCAACTTTAAAACAGTTAAATCTGTTTAAAGCTCAGTAGTTAATCAGAAATTGGAGGTGGGCGAAAAGAAAAATAAATGACTTAAGAATTTAAACACTTGGTATCCTTTTCCTCCTGCATCTTCCGTCCCCCCCTTGCGCTTTTCACTTAATGTACTGTGCTGTCCACCTGTGTCAAAGAGTACAGGGCCCCACGCTCAGCCAGTGGCTCCACTGCGCTCCTCTGTGGGGCAGGCGCGGAAGCTCTTGTTGGGGTTTCCTGGCCAGAGGAGCTGATCCTTCTCCTGCAGTCTGGTAGTCTGGCAAGAGGAAAAACCACTTGGTTCCCCACAAGGGAACTTTTCTGAGGATTCTTAGTCATTTAACATTTTTTTCCCACAAATTTGTCACCTAATTTTTTCTTGGTGCATCTAATCAAGAACTAATCATCTTCTGTTATTGTATATTGATGCCAGAACCTATAATATCACTCCCAAATTTAATCGGTAATCATTTTCCTTCTTGCTACATAGCCAATTTTTAGTTGTAAAGTATTCCCATCAGGTAAGTGTATGGTGATTTACACACCCATTTCCTAACTGTAGGACCAGTAAACCTTTTAGGGAGCACCTTTTCAGAGAGGTTTCTATGCATTTAAAATTTTCTTAGGATAGATTTCCAGAGGTGACTTTAGGAGGTCATTCCCTTTTCTGGACAGTTTATTTATTGCCAGGTTGTCTCTGGCAGAGTTGTATCACCTGAAACATGTGAGCGTTTGAGTTTTTCCACCCTCTGCAGTATTGGGTATTAACTGTCAGTCTGTTAAAATGAAGCAAGCATTTAGAGCAGGATGGGGAGCACCTTTTCAGAGAGCTTTCTATGCACTTAAAATTTTCTTAGGATAGATTTCCAGAGGTGACTATTTACGGGATCATTCCCTTTTCTGGACAGTTTATTTATTACCAGGTTGTCTCTGGCAGAGTTGTATCACCTGAAACATGTGAGCGTTTGAGGTTTTCCACCCTCTGCAGTATTGGGTATTAACTGTCAATCTGTTAAAATGAAGCAAGCATTTAGAGCAGGATGGCTCATTGTTGAACTTAGCAGGGTTCACACAGTAAAAGTTGTTTGCTGTCAGATTTTAAATGACAGAATTAACCTTCATGCTGACAGTTTGTTCTCTGAGTTGAAACTTTGTGATGGCAGTGTTAAATAAATTGAGTTGCTGATTGTTAGCTTCTCCTGTCTTAATAATAACTGAATGGGAATGTTGTTCAGGTGCTTTTGTGTTTTAGAAATGTCTTTTATGTGCATACAAATGAATGCCTTCCCTTTGGGAGCCTTGCGGTAAATAGATTTGTGTCAGATTTCCAGCGATAGGGCCTGGAAGGTGATTACAGTTATTTTTCTAATTTTGTGTATTCAACAAATCAAAGTGATTTTTTATTTTTAATTGTAAGGAGACCGTGAAGTGTTTGTTTTATTAATATGATGAGAAAATATCATCCACATTGTAATTCAGTGTACAGTGAAATCTAGGAATTGTTAGATTTAGATCCATTGATACTGAGCATAAGCTCTCTATATCATGCCTGTTTTGTGTTCATATGTAAAATACGTTTTACAAACGCTGTCCTGCCTTTGGCAGTGCTGGGCACGCTTCTCCTGACAGTTCCAGAGTGGGAGCTTAGGGACCTTGACCCGCACTCATTTGGGTATCTGTGGGGACCAGGAAAGGCATCTTATTTTTACAGACAATAAGGGGGTGTCATGTTAGAGGAACAAACAGAAGAAAGTACGAAGATGTAGGAACGTGAGACCATACAGTGGGTCAGGGCTTACGAGAACCATGGAGATCAAGACCACCAGCCTAGGGCAAAGCCCCCTTTTCATCTTGTGTTTCTAGTACACTGTTTGCCTTTTGTTCTTTTTCTCTCAAAGAGCAGTTTGTAAATGTACAAAAGAGAAATGCAAAAACCTGACTTGGTGGACTTTAAAAAATGAACCATGTTGTGAAGGAAGTTACATGTCCTGTTCAGACTCGGGGTCTGAGATGCAGCAGCTGCGGGAGGCTGTGGACTCCAGAGCATTCAGAGCCCAGGAGGAGGCTTTCTACTTTTCTTTCCTCTTTTTATTGAGAGTCTTAGTATGTCATGTCTCCCTGTAATCAAAATCTGAGATTATTAAATGACTGCAAGAATATGTTATTCATAAGTTGTTTTGTATTTTAAGTTTTTATGTATCTAAAAATAGAAGTATTCTATATTTACTCTAAAAATCAAATTTATTGCTTAAAATTTTGGGTGATGGCTGCTTTTTTTAAGAAAATGCTGTAGGGTGTTTATGGAATTGTTCCTGAACTGAGAGGTGAACTTTGCCATGCTCTGCTGCTCCTGGGCTGGGCACCTGAACAGGCCAAGTCTCCTAGCCTCCTCGGGCATCTGCTCCCTCATCTATAGAACAGAGGTGGACAGGTGGTCCTCGGGGCCCTACATGGTCCTTGACCTTAATTCTGTGAATAAAACTCCATGACAGAGGGTGATACTTACTTTGGCATTTTCCTTTCCTCAGGACCCTGTTCCCAGCGGGTTTTCTGCAGGAGAAGTTTTGATCCCCTTAGCTGATGAATACGATCCCATGTTTCCTAACGATTATGAGAAAGTAGTGAAGCGCCAAAGAGAGGAGCGACAGAGGCAGCGGGAGCTGGAAAGACAGAAGGAAATAGAAGAGAGAGAAAAGTAAGTCCTCATGCAAGTGTGGGATGGGGTTCTGTTTGAAATGTTCATTCAGATGTTATGAGAACTTTAGTGCTGTCTGTGGACTGAGTGGGTTTTGTGATTGGTCTGAACAGTCCTCAGGAGTCAGATTGTTGTTAAGAGTGTGTGGTTGTTACTTCCCATCATGGAAACAAACTCCAGAGCAAGTTCACATACAGATGCAGAAAACTTAGAACATACATTTTGAGTAAGTTTTTAGAAAAATAGCTTACAAATTGATGTTGAATAATAGGTTTTGCTTTTTTTCCCCCTATGTTCTGACTCTACTAGAGTCATACTGCTTAAAATACTTAAAATGTTTTTCTCACCTTTCACTATTTTTGAGCCAGATATAGTTTTTAAGAACTCATAACATCTTTTATGTTTTCCGAAAGTATGGGTAACAAAGATTTATTTGCATTTCTTCTTTTAAAAATGCTGAGTATTAATTTTTAAATGATTATATAAAACATTAATATACTATTTCTAATTATTTATTGACTCATTTCATGAAGTGAAAGCATGATCTAGAGAATCGAAATTATTTCATTAACTCTTACCTGTGTTGATTTGCTTTGTTGAAAGAGGTAAAATATCAAGGAAACTTTTTTCTTGCTATTTATATGCATATACCTGTAAGTTTGTTCATTTTATCTTCTGGATTTTTCTCACTTGTCGTATGTTTGCTGCTTTAGTCTTTAATCAGTTGTTTGGTTATCCCCGACGCCCCCCCTGAAGCCAAGGTGACATCCTTGGGTTCACATCTCTGAATTGTTCCATCTGTTATCACAGGAGGCGTAAAGACAGACATGAAGCTAGTGGGTTTTCCAGGCGACCTGATCCAGATTCTGATGAAGATGAAGATTACGAGCGAGAGAGGAGGAAAAGAAGTAATGCCTGAACATGAATGTCATGTTTTAGATGTGCAATTCTGCCCTCTCCTTCTGTATTCAGTTTGATAACTAGTTCAGCTGACATGGATTTGGGTAGTTTTCTGTCTGGAATCTCAGCAAAAACCCACATTTGTATGGGGTTTAACTTTCTGTTGTGTTTTCACAGATGGTCTTTCTAACATTTACTTTTTGGACCTTTTGAGCACACATCGAGCTACATGCCTGTGCTCTTCTCTGTCCGTGGCACAGTCATGCCCGCCTGCTCTCTATCCATCTGCACTTTGATTAAGAACAGCACTGAGTGGAGAGTCTGCACTCGTGTCCAGAATCCTTGCCACCCACGTGCATGGCTGGGCTTCCCTGAACACTGGCTTCTGGCAGAGTCGCCAGCGGGGCAGGGAGATGGTGTGAGCTCATGCTCTGTCAGGCCGCCTCCATCTCTGAAGCCTCACAGGCGGCATTGTCGTGTGAGAGCCAGGTGCTTGGTGACCACTAGATAGCTAAGCACTGTCCATTTTGAGAGAATGGCTGCATCACGTGTGGTTGCCACCTGTACACTGATTGTGGGGAATTTCTTTGTGAAACATTTATTTCATGCTGGTGCAGCATGGCTTTGTAATTGGTTTCTTTAATTTACATTATAGCATTTTTTGGAGTGTCTCATTGGTGATTAAGATACAATGCGTATGTTAGGGCTTTTCTCTGGTGGAAAATCCCTGTGTTCCCTGTTCATGTCTCCCCTGTGGTTGTCTGATAGCAAATGGAGTCCGCTTTGGTTTGTTTGTGTCTACCGTTCTCTGTCTAGGAAATGTGAACAAGAATGCACAAAGCAGACTGACCAGAAGTACCCACACACCCAAGCAGTGATACCTTCTTGTGTACTTTCAACCATGGTTTCAAACACTGAACTCCTGAGGTGTTAGCAAGAGGGTGGAGTAGTGTGCCTTCCCGCCCCTTCCTTTGGGGTGGGTGTGTGATTCAGGGGGCCCGCACTGACTCCTTCCTCCTCACGCAGCCCTTGCTCAGCGGAATGTCTGTCTTGCAGGTATGGGCGGAGCTGCCATTGCGCCTCCCACGTCTCTTGTGGAGAAGGACAAAGAGTGTAAGTACCTGTTTCTTCAGATACGTGTCTTCAGAAACGTACCTGTTTCTTTCAGATACGTGTCTTTAACCCAGTCTTGGGAAGCCTTGGCTGGAATCAGCCAGGCGCCTGGGTGCAGGGAAAAGGCTCCCAAACTCTCCTCACTCTAGTCCTCGGCCAAGAGCACCTTCCACCCCTTATGCTTCAGGAGTTTTTATGCCAGTCTCTAGGGTTTTTCTGCAGCAAGATGCTTTTTTGTTTGTTGTTAAAAATAATTCATTTTGTTTTCTCTAACATTTCATATTTGGAGTTAGGTTAAAACAAATAGCAGCTCAGTTGGCAAGTTCTGTGCTCAGTGATCTCAGTTCAGTTCAATTGCTCATTCGTGTCCCACTCTGTGACCCCATGGACTGCAGCACGCCAGGCCTCCCTGTCCATCACCAACTCCCGGAGTTCACTCAAACTATGTCCATTGAGTCAGTGATGCCATCCAACCATCTCATCCTCTGTTGTCCCCTTCTCTTCCCACCTTCATTCTTCCCTAGCATCAGGGTCTTTTCCAGTGAGTCAGCTCTTCGCATCAGGTGGCCAAAGTATTGGAGTTTCAGCTTCAACATCAGTCCTTCTAGTGAACACTCGACTGAGTCTCCTTTGGGATGGACTGGTTGGATCTCCTTGCAGTCCAGGGGACTCTCCACAGCTCTGTGATCTAGGAGCTGTTAAGTTTGTGACCGTCCACAAGGTGGCAGCGTGTTCCCGAGTTAGGTTCCTCAGTCACAGGTTGTGTGCCTTCACTCAGATGCCCAGAAGTCTTCTCCAGGGATCGGTTCTCTAATTGGGGGTTGGAACTGGACTTTGATGAATCTTCTAGTTCATTTTCCTACTCTCTGTGTTGGAGCATACCTAAACTATCCCGAGAAAATGTAACCATCCCCAGAGTTTTTAAATACCTATTGCACTATGAATGTTACCTTTTTATTAAGAAGATAATACAGAAAAAAAAAGTTAATAATGAAAATACCTGGCAAACCATAAACCCCAACTGAAACCAGTCTCTGGGAGTGGAGCCCAAGCATCTGGAGCTCTCTGAGCTTCCTTGCTGATTCTGTTGCATAGCTGGGGTTGCATTTCACTGAACTGGCATATGGTCCCTGACCTCGGAGACCTTTGTTGTATGCTGGCATAGTGAGTGAAGTTGCTCAGTGGTGTCCGACTCTTTGCGACCCCGTGGACTGTAGCCTACCAACCTCCTTCCTCTCTGGGATTCTCCAGGCAAGAGTAATGGAGTGGGTTGCCATTTCCTTCCCCAATGCTGGTATAAGGAGGCGCACACACACAAAAAAATCCTGTTTCCTGTCATCCAACAGTACCCCGAGACTTCCCTTATGAAGAGGATTCACGACCTCGCTCACAGTCTTCCAAAGCTGCTATCCCTCCCCCAGTGTACGAGGAACAAGACAGACCCCGATCCCCAACCGGCCCTGGCAACTCCTTCCTCGCCAACATGGGGTAATGGTCCGGGCACTTGCGCCTCGGCGGGTGCAGGGAGGGTCAGGCTCGAGGGGGGCGGTGGTGGTGTAGTCAGACCTTCCAGTGGATGCAGCGCATTTGGAGATGAGGGCTTTAGCGGGTTTACAAGGAGTGCTAGGCATGCTCAGTCACACGGGATCAGGGCTTG
This sequence comes from Neotragus pygmaeus, assembly GCA_006410875.1. Lineage (NCBI taxonomy): Eukaryota > Metazoa > Chordata > Mammalia > Artiodactyla > Bovidae > Neotragus > Neotragus pygmaeus. The sequence continues at coordinate 293,253 of SJYV01054472.1, forward strand.
AGTCACTGGGAGGGTATTGCAGCACCACCCTGTTAAAAAACGTAAAGCTTTCTATAGGAAGTGTTGAGTGATTAGGATGCTGAACATTATATTCTCTAGGTAGGAACAGTTTCTGATTGTTATCTATATTTGTTTTCAGAACATTTGCAAATAAATAGCTCATACGAATTAGACCTGACTTACACTATGTCCGAAAGATGAATGACATCCTTTTTTTCCTTGATAAAATGACCTTTGCTTTAAGGTCATGAGTCTATTATACCTTTGGTCTAAAAACTTTTAGTCATTCTACTTATAATTAGAAATTTGTTTGCCAGTGTTTGAAAATCAGTTTTAAGGTTGGCTTCAGGCGGGGCTTGTGGGGTTTTTAGGACTCGCTGGGTTTGGCCTGTGTTTTGATTAAGAGAATGTTGTCTATTGTTTATTCCTCTAGCGCTCTGGGGGTGGCAGTGGAGCAGCACTGCACCGAGGCCTTTGCTCTCTGACCTCTAGAAGGAGGGCGCCTCTGGTGGAGAGGCTGTGCCTGCAGAGGCCTCTCTGGTCTGCCCTCGCCTATGTGAGCGCTTTGATTCTGTCTTCGCTCCTTTGGGGCTGGGCTGGCCAGAGCTGAGGATTGGGCCAGGGTTCACACACTGTGAGAGGATTTGGAGTTCTAACCCTGATACCTGTCTTCTCGACCTGTGCTGTTCTCTGGGGGCTCCTGGCCACTCAGGGCTCTTGAAATAATTGAACGTGAATAGAATTCACGATGTATTTCTTTCCTCACGCTGGTCTCGAGTGCTCAGTAGCCACAAAGCTCACAGCTACTGCCCTGGGCGTTGCAGACAGAGGACGTTCCCCTCATTGAAAAGAAGCCCGTTGGGCTGCCCTGGAGTGTACTGAAGGGGCACAGGCGTGACATCACTGGGGGCTGATTTTGTTTTTTTGCTAGTGAAAAAAATTGCCTTATTACTGGCAAGAGAAAGGTATTAAATCTTTATGCCTAAAGAAGGTACAGTATAGTACAGTTATCAGTCTTCAGTCTTTTTAGCCCTGGAACAACTTGTTCAAATGAAATATTTAAGGAAATTACGTATGTGAAAAATGCAGGTAAGGTCCGTCTAGTCAAGGCTATGGTTTTTCCAATGGTCATGTATGGATGTGAGAGTTGGACTGTGAAGAAAGCTGAATGGTGAAGAATTGATGCTTTTGAACTGTGGTGTTGGAGAAGAGTCTTGCGAGTCCCTTGGACTACAAGGAGCTACAACCAGTCATCCTAAAAGAGACCAGTCCAGGGTGTTCATTGGAAGGACTGATGCTGAAGTGGAAACTCCAGTACTTTGGCCACCTTATGTGAAGAGTTGACTCATTGGAAAAGACCCTGATGCTGGGAGGGGTTGGGGGCAGGAGGAGAAGGGGACGACAGAGGATGAGATGGCTGGATGGCATCACGGACTCGATGGACATGAGTTTGGGTGAACTCCGGGAGTTGGTGATGGACAGGGAGGCCTGG